>AUXH01000089.1:0-44055 GCA_000482145.1 Strigomonas culicis
AGCCACCGCGGTCGCCCTCGTCGTACGCGAAGCTTCTGTAATCGGCCGCCCACTTCTCCTCTGTGCGGCGCTGACGCTCGAACACGTCGTAGGGATCCCCACAAGACGCACCACTCGAGTCCCCGCTTACGCTGGTTGTCTTCGCCGCGGGCGCCTCCTTCGTCACCGCACGCTCGCCCTCCGGCGGGGCGGCCGACGCGTGCCGGGGGCCCGTGGTCGTGCGCAGGTCCGCGCTCTGACCCCTCGCGGCAGTCTCGCCGCGGCCCAACGCGCCGTCCGCCTCTCGGCGCATCGGAAGTGGAGCGCCGTCGGCAGTGGCGTGAGTGGTGGCAGGGGAGCTGAGGCGGCGCTGCGGCGACTGTGCGTCCGCGCCCTGCGGCACCAGCGTGTCCGCAGGCATCGGCACGCGACAGCCGCTGACACGGTGCATGTCGGAGATTTCCTCCATCACAGTGTCAGTGCGGTTGTGTGTCGCGCCGAAAGGGCGTCTCTCGCGCACCTCCTCTGCTCCCCCTCGATCCACCACAACAATATCAGCGGTGCTGTAGGCGGAATAGTTCATTACGGAGCTTTCGTGGGAAGCAATGAGCGGATTAGGTGTCCGGCGAGACGGATCTGTCATCAATGATGATGCAAGACGTACAAGATATTGAAAGAAACCGTGCCACTAAGGGTATTTTACGAGCACGTTAGAATACTGTATTAGCAAAAAAGGAAAAGCGCAAAAGAAGAAATAAGAATACTGAATCAACAAAAGGTACAAAAAAGGAAGAATGTAACGAATTAATAAAGTAAGAACAAAATAACAAATAAATAAAAACCACTAGGGAACAAAAAAATAACAAATAAGAAAGAGCACCGAAACGAATAATATAAAAGAAGATGAACAATGAAAACGAAATAAAAAAATCTGAAACAAGACGCTTGATAACTCAAACGTACAAAGCAATAATAGAAAAAAAAATGAAAAAGGGAGAGTGAACAAAAGGAAAAAAGAAAACTAAAAAGGTGAAACAAGTAGAAGAGAAAAAAGATGATAAATAAAAGTGCCCATTCAAAACAGAATGATATGCACATTCAATACATATTGACATCTACAGAGAGCAACTCACAAAGAGTAAAAAGAACAGTCATACATAGTCACTGATGTTTTGTCATCAAAACAGAAAGCGATTTTATACGGTTAAAGTAAAAAAGAAAAGAGTTCACGAACAAAAATAAAACTGTAAAAAGGTGGAGTAATAACAACATCAATAATTAGAGGCATTAAAACATGATCGCCGTGTCTCACCCTTACTGTATCTACTACGCTTTACTGTGCGCTCTGAAACGCATCCCACTCACTCATGGTCTTAAAAGGCTTGGCGACGATGTAGTGAGAAGTACCGAAGTGCTTGGACTCCCACTTTTCCACCGTCAGCCCGCTCAAGCGGATGACGCGGCGAATGTCGCGATTCCACCAGCAGCCCCACGTCTTCGCGTGGCGAGGGGCCCACTTATCGAGATGCGTGTTCACGCGCGCGGCGTGGCCACGGCCGTGTTCGATCAAGAGCAGCTTGCCACCGGGTCTGCAGACGCGCGAGAGCTCCCGCAGCGCGCGGACGGGGTCATCGTAGCTGCACAAGCCAAACATGTCGACAACCGTGTCAAAGCTGTTGTCGGCAAACGGCAGCTGTTCCGCCGCGTAGTTTGCTACGGCAAACAACGGTTGAGCGCCCACCGTCTGGTTCGCCTCGTCGCACAGTGTTTTCGGTGGATGCACGGACAGCGGTGCAGGTGCGGAGGCCTCGTCGTGTGATTTCTTGTTCTTCGCAAGATGGAGCGTACGCTTCAGTTTCTTCTCGCTCTCCGCTTCGAAGAGCGGTGAGTGGTGTCCCGCAAGGGAGCCGCGCTCCTCTCTCTTCTGCAGGACGTGCTCCTCCTCGTCACGCAGGGCTCGCAGAACGGCTTGACGGAAGTGCTGGCGGCACGCAATGTACAGACCGCGGCGCGCCACTTCCCTCGTCCCTTCCGCCGTCAGGAGGGGAAGGTGGTCGCCCGGCTCCAGCTCGTGGAGGATCGGGGCGATGGCGCGGTCTGCGTGCTCGCCGCCCATCACGCGGTCGGTGCTGTCTGCGTGGTCCTCCAAGGGCGACACGATCACCTCCGCAACGGTGCCGTCGCCCTGAATGGTTTTGCGCTTGCGGTACGCCACGGCGGTGTGCGGCGCCTTCTTCGCGAGGGCGTCGACCGCCGCCCGAATGGTCGCCACGTCGTAGTCAGGATAGCGGTAGGGCGTGTAGCCGAAGCGAGACTGTACTTTGAGGATGCACGACTCAACCATGCCGGCCGCGCGATCGCACAAAATGATCTCGTCGCAAGGGGTGGACTTGGTTATTCTCTCAATCAGGTAGCTGGACTTACTGCTCAATTCCTCCTCGCTGACGCTTCCCTCCACCTGCAGCTGCGAGGCGCCGAGGGACAAGAACCTGACCAGAAATTTACGCGACTCGCTATCATCCGTGAAGTAGTCAGAAGGGTAGTACGCCACATTGCCGCCGCAGCCGGCGCCTACCTCCAGCACGCGACCCTGCAAAAGCCCCTCTTCCCGCAGCATCTTCCTTCGCCAGCGGCTGAGGCCTAGATAGAATTCTTGACACTTCGTCTTCTTCTCATAGTCGTTGTTGATGGCTAGCTTTTCGTAGCTGCGAAGTCGGTCACTGTTGCTGACCGTGTAACTGGGCGGGGGGGCTAGCGTGACGGCTGCCACGTAGGCACTGCCGGCAAAGGCAGTGACGCAGCTAGTGCCTAGAATAATTTTGGTAATAATCTTCATGACTCACGCTCGCTCGGTTGCTCAACCGTGAAGCACAAAAAAGAAATCGATACTTGCAAATAGTAGAATAGTAAAGGGGGGAAGGATACAGAGATAGAGCTGGGGCTCAGGCAAAAGGCATGTGAAGGCGAAACGAACAGCAAGAATCGCAATAAAGCAAACACACACACACACATATATATATATATATATATATATGCACATGAAAAGGAGCCGTTTCTATCAACAAAGCGAAGAAGAAGAGAAATTCACAACAGAATCATAAGCAGAACAGGCATCACGGTGAAGTGACTATCAAGCATGCCACAACTACGAATAGCTACTAAACGGTACAGCGCTCCATCACCAATGTCGCACAGGGCACTTCAATCTGATCGTAATACCACACATTTTTGCCCTCTCGCATACACCGTGCTTCGTCGGAGGTAATGCCCACATCTGTATGAGCAAAAAGACTCGCGGTAGCCAAGGACGACGGCGGGGCGTTTAGTGTCGATGGGGTGTCCTTGTCCTCGGAAGCGTCGAGTGCCGTCACCGTCTCCTCTGCCTCTGCGTGCTCATCAACGTGAACGACCGCTCGGTTTGTCACGTGACGTGCCGCGTCCACCTCACTCCAGTGACCGCGAAAGTGCATCTCCCTCTCGGTTCCCTTATTCAGCACAACGACAGGGTGCTCCGTTGCGAGGGAATTCGCATCGACACTAAACGCGTCCGGGCGAAACACACCGTTCGAAGTCGTGTTGCCCTCCGACTCACTGGGTTCTTCTTCACAGAGTCCAACATGATGAAAAAAATCGAAGTTAGGGAACCGCACCAGCACAGAACGAACGACCTCAACATTTTCTTCTATCTCTTCATACACATCCTCCGTAACGCGGCTGCGCTTTGCCCCAGCAATGGGTGCGCCGTCATCTGATACACGGCTCTCTTTGGGGGGCATCTACTCTTCTATTACAGAGTTCAATTAGTTTAGACGTCCTTCTGTAGTGAAGTGGAAACCTACTGTGGATCCAGAGGTGAGCCACACGGGCAAGTAGAAAAGGGCGACATGGAATGGATACAAGAAAACGTACGGTGAACAAACAGATCCCAAAGCGTATGTAATAACATCGGACAACATCAACAACAAAAAAGGATGTATTTTTTTTTAAAGTTCTTTTTGTACTGTAGTCACACGCAGTGATAGATATATGCAACAGATGTACCTTTAAAAGGGAACGAGAACACACAAGCAAAAAAAAAAAGAAGAGCAAGAGCAAGAGCAAGCACTGCAGCCTATACGACTCCCATGCAAAGGCGGTCTTCACTTCAGCAAATCCGCCAAACTCGTCACCTCCACATTCTTGTCGGTGGGCGCCACGGGGCGACGCTTCTTGCCACGAGAGGAAGCCGCCGTGTCCGCCTCCCGCTTCGCTTTTCGCTGCTCGCGCTTCACCTCCTTGGCGTCTAAGACCTTCTGCTGCTGCTCCTCCTCGCGCTTCTTCTTTACACTCTTGCGGAACATGCCAGCAGACCGCTCCAAGTCCGCGATCGTGCGATCGACGGCACCAAAAAAGGATGTAGCTTGTGACCACCCGGTCGTGATGCGGTCGTCCTTGTCACGCTGCTGGTAGGCAATGTGCTCGTTCCAGCTCGCCAGCATCCGTTCTCGCGTGGCGGCATCCAACTCCTTGGACCGCGCGTTGAGCATGAAGCGAATGAGGAAGGAGGGGCAGTCGCCGAAGCTGTCCATCATACGCTCCTCCAGTACGAAGTTGAAATCCACCGCCTTCTTCACATTGAGGAGGTCCTTCAGAAGCTCCATGGCCTTCTGAGCCAGCTCGACCAGCTGGCCTCGGCCCTCCGTGGCGTGGGTGCGCCATAACGGCACGACCACCTCAATATCGCGACTGATGCAGTCGATGAAGGGACCCCAGCTGTCGACCCCGTTCTTCTTGGGGTTACGGACGGCGTCTGCAAGGAACTCCGCCAAGGTGTTGATGTACTTCTGCACAAAGCGCACGAGCATCTGGCGCACCAGCTTGCGTTGCTTTTGCTCCTGCAGCATGACGGCGAACTCCTCCTCGATAAAGTCAGACATGGTGTTGGTGATGAGCTGCACCGGGTTCTCCGCGTCCTGATACCACGGCCCGGCGCGAAAGACGAGTGCCCACTGGTCACCGACGATGCGCTCCACCTGGGCGCAGATCTCGTCCAGGTAGTAAAAGGAGTTGTCCGGGAGTGTTTCCTGCACCTTCTGGAACGGCGTCGCCGGCTCCGCGCCGTCCTCGCCGCCCGCGTCGTCGCTCCAGCAGGAGGCGAACTTGAGCTCGATCGTGTCCAGGTTCGTCTCGATGGTGGCGCAGTCGTTGCAGAAGGCATACAGGTACTGCATCCGGCGCCGCTGCCAGTCTTCGACCGCCAGCGGCGTCGAGGCGCTCGCATTATCATCCTCCCAGTAGTCGAAGTCGCTGCGGGACCTGCACTCGTCGAGGTAGGCGTAGATGGCCTCCGCACACGCCTTGCCGATCTTGCGCATCACGTCCATGTCAATGGCCGTCGTGAGCCCGCTCAGCATCTGCTGCAGCACGGCGAACATGTCGCCCGGCCCCGTCGTGATGGGCTGCCCATTCTGCAGAACGGTCGGCCCCTTGGGGTCGTTGCACACCGTGATCGCGCAGGCCCGACAGAGGCGTGTCAGGTGATCCGACAGACCGCCCACGGCAGAGGCCATGAGCTGCGCGGAGAGATCATCGATCGTGCTGATATCCACGTAGTGCGCAAAGTTGCACGTCGTCAGCATTTCCTTGTACCACTGAACAAAGTCGGACGCCTCCATCAGGCCGTTGGCCTCCACCTCCGCCTCGGGGTCCACGTAGCCGTCCACCACGCGCATCACCTCCTCGTGGATGGCCTCCACGACGCAGCCGAAGAAGGAGAAGGAGGACGAGAGCGGGATGAGGGCCATCTCCAGCGCCTCCAGCAGCGGCTCCACCTTCTTCATCTGCTCCAAGTAGACGGAGATTTGGCCGAACGGGTCCACGACATCGACCATCACCTGCTCCTCCCACAGTTTTCCAACACTCTTCGTGACAGCGTCGTAGATTTTGTCGGACGTCAGGGGAGGCTCTTGCTCCAGCCCGTCCGAGCCGTAGTTCAGCACGGGCTTCTCAATCTCCGCACTGCACACCTGAATGCACTCGCGTAGCATGTCAAACTCTGGAAATGGTTGTGGGTCATCCGGGTCGTCGAGGGCCCTTTGGATCGAAATGTTCATCGAGTCCTGCTCTAGTACGGAAAAGACTTCTTGGACAAAGACAGAAAGCACAACATCTAGTTTGGAAAAGTAGGGTTCAAAAACGGCCTGGAAGCTGCGATATTGCGCGCCCGCCTTCGAGATGAGGGTTCGCCTCATTCGCTGCAGTTTCTTGAGACGGTCGTACACGGCCTTGAAGGCATGTGCCTCCACGTACGCATACAAGTTTTCAAAGCGCACTTCTTTTAGGGCTTTGGACCACTCAATGACGGCCAGTACATTGTCTCGCAGAATGTGGAGCCGTCGGAGCTGCTTGTACGCCACAGTGTCGTCCCCCATGCCCTGAATCAACTTGCCTTGTTTCAAGAAGGAGGCCTTGAGCTCCTGAACGCGGGCGTGCGAGTCCTTCACAATTTTCAGCGCCCGCTGCGCCTCCACAATTTGCGAAGACGCGATGGCATTCATGGCCGAGCGGAGTTCCTTGGACTCCGTCAAGCAGGAGTTGAGCAGTCGCGGCACGGCCACCTCCAGGTCCTCTGGGTGCACTAGTTCATTATTGATGGTGTTCAGCACCTCCTTCTGTAGCCCGTCCTTCTCTTCCTGAGTGAGGTAGGGGAGGATCTCCGCCGCCGTGTAATAAGGCGCGTCCATCACGCCCACGGCGCCGCCGGGCCCTTGATGGGCCTTGGCGATGGCGGCGACCGTCTTGGTTTGTCCTTTGGAAACGGAGCCTAGCATGTACCTGCAAAGCTACAATATATTTCATTGATATGAAAAGGTACAAAGAACACAGATGATTTGAAGAAAGAAAAAAGAGAGAGCGTATGTGTGTGAGGAAGAGAGGGAGAGCGCATGCTTGGATACAAAGAGCCGCTACACGGACGCAGAAACACTGTCAACCAAAACAATATGTAAACGCTCCACGTATATTGGTATGCCTTACAAGTTGTAAAAAAAAATGCCGTAGGAAACGTTAAAGGTGTTTATTTTGTTTTGGTTGTTATCTTTCTGTGTGTGTGTGTGTGTGTGTGTGTATGTGTGTTTTGATTTCGTTGGGCTGAAGTATATACAGCATTAGCACCAAACGAAGACGCTTCATAAAAGGGGTTATTAATGACGGCTAGAGCTCTACTGTATTACGTAGGTCATTTGTGCCTGTGTGGAAACATATCGTCACGAGCATCATCACTTCTTGGCAAGTGCCTCCTTGCGCTTCGTGTATGCATCCACCAGCTGGTCCACACGGTCGTCTAACGTCAGGTCTTGCTTCGCGCTCCGCGCCTCGACGGCCTCCGGCAGAGAAGGAATGAGCTCGTACTTCATATTGCGAAGCGCATCTGCCCGTCGCGTGAAGTCAGGAATGCTGTGCTCGTTGACCTCATCCAGGCGCTGCGCCTCGACAATCTCCTTGTCAATCTGCTGGACGACACCCGTGAGAAGGTAAGACGTGTGCGTCCCGACGCACGCCTTGCCGCCAAAGTAACCACCGGCCATGGCAATCCACCCGGCATAGCTGCGCATCAACGGAATACGGTTGCCGAGGGCCAGCGACCCTGCCAAGGTGCCTAACATGCAGCTCACACCGTACCCGTAGAACCAGTACGTGCTCTGCGCGACCGCGTTGTACTTCTCCATCTCCTTTTCGATATGATGCTGACTGTCTTCCTCAAACACGTGGGCCATGGCGACCGAGCGCTCGTACTTCTCTGCTGCGGTGAGGGGCTTCTCCTTTTTGCCGCCACCTGCCCCTCCGCTCATGTTAGGCCCTAGTGACAGGGAAAAGGCCGATGTGCCTTTACTGCCGGAGTTGTTAGAAGTGAACATCTTCTGCTCTTCAGTTAGTATCTCTTTTTTTTTTCCTAATGATCATTAAAGATGTATACGAAAAAGACGCATATGCTACCATAAACAAATTAATTAAGCGAATTACACACCGCTTACATGGCAAAACAAAATAGAGAAGGGGCAGCACGCGTTGCTCGCCTAATGGCTGCTTCTTCCTTTTTTTATATAATTATAACTAGCAATACAACTTCTGTGCGTATTTTTCACACCATTATTAATTGAGATTATACACTGTGAAAAAAGAGTTACGGGAGACCTGCACACAATGCTGCAATGGAAAGCTGAGAGGAAATCGGTTCGCCTACTTCTTCAAGTACTTCACGACGAGTGGATGAGGTGTGTAGGGCACTTGTGGGTGCTCCGGCGTGTAAAAACCCAAGCCACGCGTGTCCTCCGCGAGTGCCCCGCGACTGAAGCCCGGCGCCAGATTGCGCGCTGTAACGTGATACTTGTCAAACAGCGCCTTGTCGCGCCGGTAGAGGAAGTTCTGCCTCGAGGGGTTGACATTGTACAGACGGTTGGGGCGATCGCGCACGCGACCCCGCATGCTCACCAGGTGCGTCGCGGCGCGCAGCTCTCGGCTACGCAACGCAGAGAGCAGCGGCATGTCCTTGTTGTACAAGTCCGAGCTCCGGCGCATGGTCGAATGCGGGCCCTTCAGCAGGTGATGGGGGCGCGCCGCCGGGCTGCTCGGGCTCACGAGCGCGTGCACCTTCACCAAGGGCATCTCGCGCGCCAGATAGGCGGCCACAGACCACATCAGCAAATCCTCATCGCAGTACACGCCGGCGTCGTGGAGCAGGATTTCGTCCACGCAGGTGAGCAGCACCACCCGGCCCTGCTCCATCTCGAAGCTCAGCATCTCCAGCGCGCGCTCGCACGCCTTGCGCTGCTTGGCGCTGGCGCCGTAGGCCGCCTTTGCCTGTATGGCCTTCAGGCCGGCCGTGGTCAGGAGAAGCGTATCCTTGCCGGTCCGCAGGCGCCGCAAGACGGAGATCAGCTCATGCACGCCGCGGTCGAGGATGGACGAGTGAAGCAAGAATAAATGGTCCATGTCGTTCACATACTCGAGCGACGCGAGAAACGTTCGGATTGGATGCACCCGCTGGCCCTTAAACAGACGCACATAGCTTTCCTCTGTCCGTGGCCGTGCATGCGCTAGTTGGGGTTGCGTGTCCTTCAAGAGGCGACTGAGTTGGATGGGATCGCGCCCCTGCGCCTCCTCCACCACTCTCTCCGCCAGCACCTCGCAGAAGGGGATGCCCTGGAGCGCCTCGCCGTGTAAGCCCACGCGCAGCGCCGTCCGCGCGGCCTGCTCCCGGTCGGGGCAGGCGAGCAGCAGCTCCATCCCACTCTCCGCCAGCGCCTGCACCAGGGCCCGGCTGCCCGCCGCCTTGGCCGCGGCAAAGGATGACTCCCACATGGCGACGGCACACCGCTTCACAGCCGCACGCGCATCGCGCGCGACGGCGCTGAAGAAGAACGGCCCGCGCCGTCGCGCCGCCGCGGCCGCGCGGAGCGCGTCGGACAGGCGCAGGGGCGGATGGGACCCCGGCGCCAGCTCCTCCTTTGCCGCTGCCGCCCCGTCGCACGCCTCGTCGAGGAGAGAGGCAAGCAGCCCATCGTGCCGCACGTCCGACGCGGACAGGGTGAAGTAGAGCCGCTCGATACGCTCCATCTCTTCCACGGACTGGACCACAGAGTTCTGTCGGCTCCAGTTCGCTTCAAGAACCTCCAAGATGGCACGCGTGATGGCCCCGTTGGGCCTGCCGTCCGGCATCAGCGCCGCAAACCCGCCCAGAAGATCGATCAGCTGTGCCACCGAGCACGAGGCGAGGAGCGGGTTCGGCGCGCCCGCCGGGTCTCGCCGAAGGAGCAGCTCCATCATGTGGTCCACCAGGTGCGCCCCCGTCTGCTTGTGGGCCGACGTCAGATTAATACCAATCGGATGCGAGTAGTCGCTGCGGTTAGATGGTGAGTTGTTGTTGTTCGTATACCACTTGTTCGGCTCCAAGATTTTGATAAGCGCGAGAAAGTGCAGCAGCTGAATGTACAGATCGGCGGAGGCCAGCAGCCGCGCCGGCTGCACCTCCACCAGCAGGTCCTCGAGCGCATCGACGAGGACCATGAAGGACTTCATCACCTCGTCCGCCACGGTGTAGGGGCGCCCGTACTTGTACACCACGTTGGCGAGAAAGGCCAGGCCGTTCCCATCGGGGGAGAAGAGGGAACTCAGCTCATACAGCATGCGCTGCAGCTCGGCGTCACTCCGGTGGGGAACGGTAGAGGCGAAGTCGAGGAGCGTGGCCGCGCGCGCCAGACGCTCGGGACGGTCCGTCCACTGCGCCACCAGGTCCTCCACCGTGCGGTCGCAGACCAATCGGTCGATGATAGGAAAGTGCTCCTCTGCGACGTGGTACCCGCGCCACTTGTCATCCGCGACATCGCCATCTGCGAGCGGGGTGTCGTCGCCGGCCGCGCCGGCCACGCGCGCCGGTGATGCTTCGGCGGTCTCCAGGATATCCATATCCATGAGAAAGGCCGCCTCGGCCTCATCCTCGGGAGACAAAGTGGCGACGTGCGGTCCCTCATCCCTTAAGCGCTGCTTACTCTTCTCCACGTCCGGGATGTTGGACAGTCGCACAGGCCCGAACCCAAGTGAAGCGTCGTACTTGGGTAGCGGAAAGGGTGTGAAGGTGGGGGACACCTTTTTGGGAAGCATGTGCGGCGGTGCGTGACGCAAGCTCTGGTCCACCTTGGTGTGCTCGTTGTCGCGCTTCTCCTTGTCGAAGCGCATGTAGCGCAGCCCCGCCGGAGAAAAGAGGCCCCTTCGCCGCATGAGATATCGTGTGTGTGAGCAACGCAGGAGAGGGAGGGAGGGGGTTCTATGACTATTTAACTACTAAGACGAGAATGACAGAGGAAAGAGCGAAGAATGTGAATTTGTTGAGAAGCACTGCTTGTTCTTTCATCTTGCAATAAGTGTGGTTTTCTTTTGTCGCACTACAAAGGGAGTGGAAAGGGGAAAAACATCCACGTATTGTATTACGGCGCTTCGTACTATTAGGTGCCCACAAGCGTGACACTGCGAAATATACGGTAGTAAAGATGTATAGTACAATTAGCACATGAGATTACAAGTAAGGGACGCAATGAGAAAAATAAGACACAAGAAAAAAGGGGGAAAACAAAAGTAAAGGTAGAGCTATTGCATGCACCTGTAGAAGTCCACACGATAACGAAGGAGAACGAAGGGGAATGAGGCAAATGTCCTCTCTATTGTTTCAAATCCTGAAAAAGAGTAACAATAGAATACCAAGGAGAAAAAACACGGCTAACTTATTGCGCAAGAAGCTCTTGAGGAACTCCTTGAACGTTAATCCATTCGCTCTGTGCTTGTTCACCGACACGTCGCGGAGAAAGGAGTTCTCCTCCTCCTCCCCCTTGTTGAAATAAAGAACTCCAGAATCGTCCACTTCCTTCTTTGCTTGTGTACTGTGATCCGTGCTATTGTCCTCCGCAGCTATCGCTGTGTCATTCGGTGCACTCGGATCAAAGAAATGAATGACCCGTGTACGCTCCGCTAGCGCTTTAAGGCCGCTATGCTGCCACAGTTTTGCCGATTGAAGCCACTGCATTTCCTCGTCGGCCGCCGCTTTAATTTGCCTATTGTACAGAACGTGCATCTCAACCAGAAACGCCAAATTGGCCACACTACCTGGGTAGGCCAGTGCGCTGTGGAGAACGAGTATAGAGTGATTGAAGAGTTTTTCCAAATGATCCACCTTCTCCTGTGCGTAAGCGAGATCCGCTACGGTGGAAAGGCTCACGTCCTTCCCCTCCCTCGATTCCTCTGCCAGATGCAGCAAGGTCTCTTTGAAATACTGCAGTTGGAAATTTAAGCTGGAGGAGAGGGAGAAGAGCTCCGCATTGCGCGTCACCTCCTGATGCAACAGCGCAGAGGCGTGCCGGTCCGCGTAAAACAGAGCGAAAATGTTGACGAGCAAAAGATACAAGAAGATGGAGGCCGCAATGGCTGCGGGTCTTCCCGTCAGCTTCTGCATTGGAACACTGCTGATGGTGTTGGACACATTTTCAACCAGGGAGCTCAGCTTCATCTCGTCCTTCGATTCCACCACGACCAGCTGGCCGTGTTCCATGGGAGATGTCACCAAACTGCCGTTGGCTCTTCCTCGTGCCACATTCGACGCGTCCTCCTCGACGTGCTCTCGGAGCGGGACGTACAACGTCCTCGCGCCGTTCTTCTTCCGCGAGCGGGTCTGCGCGAGGGAGAGCGATGGGTGCTGTTGTGTGGGGAGAGCAAAGGAGGTGTCAATCAAATTACTCTGTCGCATATCCACATCGGGTGACACGGCTGTTTTTCCCCCATCGGTGGTGCCGCCTTTTACCATCTCTGTAACCGTCACAGATTTCACCGTATCGGCAACGCTTGGCCTCGCCACGTCTGTTAGTGTCCCCCGCACGACATTGCTCTTCTTTGAAATGTCTGCAGAAGATACGTCGGGCGAGATTGATTTCGGCATGAACGCTAGTGAAGGCAAAGGGGGAAAAAAAATGTAGTTAAAAGCAATACAAAAAGGGACAAGAGATTAGAAGAAGAATCGACAATAACACCAACACCGCTACTATGCTAACAGTATTGAGTTTTTGTCATTTCGCAAGTGGAAGGAAAAGAAGATGGAGTCAAAAAGAGTAATGTGTCTGTATCAAGCATGTGTCCTCATCACAAAAATGCATCTGTATTGTTTTTTTTTTTAATAAAACGATATGGCAGAGTATCTATGTGTAGGCAGCAGAGTTAGGTTTATCCTTATCGTCGTACACCGCAAGGGTGAGGAGAGGAACAACAACAAAAACCACTGAGCGAGAGAGAAGAAGAATGGGGGCGAGGGGACGTTCAGTCCTCCTCGTCAGGGTCTAGTAGACGGTCCGCGCGCCGCCTCGCTCGTCTCCCCGCGTCCACGATGGGCTTGAACCCGATATCGATGACCTCGCCGCTCTCGTTACGTACATAGGTGAATTGTGCCGCATCGCGCGCGATGTCCTCATCGGTGTACTTGAAGAACATGGTGTACGCCACGCTTCCGATAAAAGAGAGCCAAACCGCGAGCCAGGTACCCTTCAGCATATTCCAGCGCCAGCCGTACTGCCAGCGTATGGGGAGGCGTGGGCGGAGCTGCTGGAAGACATAGCCCCCCGCACTCTTTGGCAGGTCAGGGACGCCAGGCCGTATGGTAGACTTCTTCTGTCCGCGCCGCCTTCGTCGTTCTACATTAGGTTTTGGCACAGCAAACACAAAGGCGGTCCTTCGCAACATGAATGAAGGCCAAGTTCAACTATAACAAATATGTGAGTATGAGGGAACTGTACAGAGCTTTCAAATCGAGGGAAGCAGAAGTAAAGGGAACACCAATAAGAAGAAAAAAAAAAGAGAGGAAAGAAGAAACAGAGAGCAGTAGCTGTTGAGAGGCAATGAAAAGGAAACAGTGTCTTCGTGATTCAACGTCACTCATGTAATCAACAAGAGAAAGAGAAGTGAATAGGATACCGAGTCGAAATTGCAGGCCGTTTTGAATTATTGAAACAATGTGTTATTCGAAGAATTAAGGTGTTATTAGAAGCATGAAATTTGGAGAGAAAGGGGGAAAGGGAAAAAAAAGGCAACGGCGTTTTGCTGTTCTCGTAAACGCTATGCGTCCAGCCGTGCGCTACTAGCTTCCTCCCTTGGAGGAGTCTTTCAGTTCCTTATTCAGACTTTCATAACTCGCCCGATCGAGCGCCGACACGGATGGCTTAATTTTGGTCAGGCTCGTGTCGAAGTCGCCCTGTGAGATGGAGGGTAGCGTCGCCCCCGCGACGGCCTCGCCGGACATGTCCCGCTCGAGCTGCTCGAGCTCCTCGACACTGTGGGAGTGGTAGACGCCCTTCAGCGCGGTCAGGGAGGCCTCGCGCATGAGGGCGGCCAGATCGGCGCCGCTGAAGCCGTCCAGCCGGCCGTCCTGCGCGAGCGTCTCCAGCTCCACGCAGGGGTCGACCGGGTAGCGCCGCGCGTGGGTGGAGAGGATGGAGCCGCGCTGCGAGGGGCTCGGCAGCGGCACGTACAGCAGCTTGTCCAGCCGCCCCGGGCGCAGCATGGCGGGGTCGATCATGTCCGGCCGGTTCGTCGCGCCGATCACGTACACGTCCTTGCGCCCCTCGATGCCGTCGAGCTCCGTGAGCAGCTGGTTCACGACGCGCTCGCTGCTCGGGTTCGCGCGGTCGGAGCCGCGCCGCGGCGCGAGCGCGTCCAGCTCGTCGAAGAAGAGCACGCACGGCGCGCTCGCCCGGCCGCGCGCGAAGACCATGCGCACGCTGCGCTCACTCTCGCCGACAAACTTGTTCAGCAGCTCCGGCCCCTTGATGGAGATGAAGTTGGCGCCGGACTGGTTCGAGATGGCCTTCGCGACGAGCGTCTTGCCGCACCCCGGCGGGCCGTAGAGCAGCACGCCCACAGGGTGGTCCAGCCCAAAGCGGTGGTGCAGCTTGGGTGCTCGGATCGGCTGCAGGATGCTGACCATCAGCTCCTCGCGCACATCCTCGAGCGCGCCGACGTCGTCCCACGTCACGTTTGGGATCGTCGTGAAGCCCTCGCGCATCGCGGACGGCTGCACCCGCAGCGTCGCCTCCTTGAGCTCGTCGTACGTGACGCAGAAGTTGGTGAGGTCGACGTTGGCCGCCGCACTGGCGTCGGGCGCCGGCTCCAGCGTGGTGCGCTCCGTCTCGGCGTCCAGCTCGCTGCTCTTGCGTCGGATGGCCAGCAGGCAGGCCTCCTTCACCAGCAGGTGCAGGTCCGCGCCGACATAGCCGGGCGTCATGTTCGCGATCTCAAAGAAGTCCACATCCTCCGCGAGGTTCAACTTCTCGCAGATGATCTTGAGGATGCTCTGTCGCTCGTCGATAGACGGGATGCCGAGCGCGATCTCGCGGTCAAACCGCCCAGCGCGGCGGAGGGCCGTGTCGAGCGCCTCTGGGCGGTTAGTGGCCCCCATCACGCACACCACCTTGTTGTGCTCCCGCCACGCCTGTCCCACCTGGTCCATGCAGCTCAGCAACTGGCCCACGATGCGGCTCTCCATACCCCGACCGGCATCCTCGCGGCGGCCGGCGATGGTGTCAATCTCGTCGATGAAGACAATGCTGGGCGCCGCGCCAATGGCGTCCATGAAGAGATTGCGCAGCTTCGCCTCGCTGTCGCCACTAATACCGGACACAATCTCAGGGCCCGCCACGAAGAAGAGCGGCACGTGCAGAGACCCTGCGATGGCGTGCACCAGCTTCGTCTTGCCGACGCCCGGCGGGCCGTGCAGCAGCACGCCGCACGGCGGGTCGGCGCCCAGTGAGCTAAACAGGTGCGGCATCCGAATGGGCAGTTCGATGAGCTCCTTGATCATGGGGATCTCCCGCGCCAGGCCGCCCATCTGCTCCAGCGTGATCTGCGGAATCACGCCCGCGTTGTGGCTCTCGCCGTCCTCGTCCCCGCCGCGGCCGCCGCCCCCCTTCTTCGTGCGGCTGGTGCCGCCGGACGAGTCGTCCTCCTGTTTCGGGCGCTTTTGGGCATCGTTGCTGTGGCCCCCACCGTTGTCTGTGAAGGTGCGCTTCTGGCCGGGGCCTTGGCCGTGGCGTCGGTAGCCACCGCCGTTACCGCTGCGTGCCATCTGCTTGAGCTTCCCCTTCATCTGATCGCTCATCTGAGACATGTTCGTTCCCACACACAAAATAAAAGAATAACAAAAAAAAAAGAACGAGCGTAAATGGGCCTAAATATTTCACTTGATATCCCACCATGGACATAAAAGCGTGAGAAGAGACGTGTAGAAGAGAATTCAGTTAAGAAGAATACAGAAGGAAAGAGAAGTAACACGCAATGGATAGACCTCCATGCGTTACAGATACATCAATTCAACTCTACTACTACAACTGTACAGATTTTGGCATTCGTATACAGTGTATAACAGAAAACCCGTGTGCCATCGCTCAAACATTTAGTAATATTAAAAAAGAAGTATTTAAAGGGGTAAAAAAAAAAACGCAGAAGCGTGTGAAGAATAAGAAAAAAAAAAGTTCAGTACAACAAAAGCAATCAAGTAACAGCATGAAGGGGGGAAAACAAATAAAAAGCGAGAACGAGATGACGCTCAGGTCATCCACTCCTTTCTAAGATTATAATAAGCTCCTCTTATAAGGGATACACGTGACAGAGAAGGGGGCCCGGGAAATTCCGCATGCGCGCTCCCACACGAGTGGTGTGCATATTACTATGTTACCACACGTGTATGCGTCAACGCGCGGGAACGAAAATGGTGCAACACGGATGCTTTTATCATAAAATGACATCCGAGTTGGACGGTCATGTCCGTGACAAGACACCACTCGAATCCGACGCTGCCATCGGCTCCCGTCTCCTCCGTCCGAGATGGAACTACCGCCACTCGACGTCCGCGGCCGTCTTCCCCTCCTGCATCAGGTCCCACAGGGGGGACATCTCCCGCAGACGCTCCACCACCTTGGCGCACTCCTCGATGGTCACGTCGATCTCCTTCGCGGTGGTGTAGCGGCTAATGCCGAAGCGGATGGAGGTGTGCGCGTTCTCGGCATCCACGCCGAGCGCGCGCAGCACGTAGCTCGGCTCGAGCGAGGCGCTGGTGCAGGCGCTGCCGCTCGACACGGCGATGTCCTTCATGCCCATCATGAGGCTCTCGCCCTCCACGCACGAAAAGGACACGTTCAGGTTGCCCGGCAGGCGGTGCTCGAGATCGCCGTTCACGACGATGTGTGGCAGGCGAGCCTGCAGGCCGCTCAGCAGGCGGCCGCGCAGCCGCAGGCTGTGCTGCTCGTCGCGCGGCATCTCCCGCTGTGCGATCGCGCAGGCGGCGCCGAGGCCGACCACCTGCGACGTCGCGACCGTGCCGCTGCGGATGCCGCGCTCCTGGCCGCCGCCGCTGATGGGCGAGCGGACCCGCACGCGGGGGCGGCGGCGGATGTAGAGCGCGCCGCAGCCCTTCGGGCCGTACACCTTGTGGGACGAGATGGACAGAAGATCAATGTTGTCCGTCTCTACATTAATCGGAATCTTGCCGAGCGCCTGGGCCGAGTCGGTGTGGAAGAACACCTTTTTCTTTCGGCACAGCTCGCCAATCTGGCGAATCGGTTGCACCACACCAATCTCGTTGTGGGCGTACATGACGGATACAAGACACGTCGTGGGGCGGAGGGCCTCCTCCAGCACCTTCAGGTCCACCAGCCCGTTCTTCTGCACGGGGAGGTAGGTCACCTCGAAGCCATCCATCTCCAGGTAGCGGCAGGAGTCCAGCACGCACTTGTGCTCCGTCTGCAGCGTCACGATGTGGTTCTTCTTCGCCTTGTTGAAGTTGGCCACGCCCTTCACCGCGATGTTGTTGGACTCCGTGGCGCCGCTGGTGAAGAAAACCTCCTTCGGATTCGCGCCGATGAGGCTCGCCACCTGCGCGCGGGCCGTCTCGACGGCCTCCTCCGTGGCCCAGCCGTAGCTGTGGGTGCGGCTGTGCGGGTTGCCGTACTTCTCCGTCATGTAGGGTAGCATCGCGTCCAGCACGCGGGGGTCCACACACGACGTCGCCTGCGAGTCGAGGTAGATGGGGCGGTACGGCGCCGGCACGTACGAGGCGCTCTTCTGGATCACCTTCGTGAGCAGTGCCCTAGACGAGCGCAACATCGAACCACCTTTTTTCTTTCTTTTTTTTTCTGAAGTATGTATAAAACACAGAGGTGTGTCTTTGTGTGAGTGTGTGTATTACAAGCGTATATCTATATATGTATACACAGGTAATGTAAACGAGGAAGGGCCAACCGTAGAATCAGACAATACACTAAAAAACAATATAGTTGATTTCACTAGGAAATCCTCAAAAGAAGGACGAAGAAAAAGAAGGAAAGAGAGAAGCGGTGAAGCGCTAGTAACAGCAAGACGCACGGGCAGAGGAGATTAGCGAAGTAGATATAAGGTACAGATGCAAATATGCAAATCGGTATTATCCAATTGAAAGACATCACAGCGAACCCAATGGACCATCAATGGGGAAAAGAAATAGGAGCCATCATAATGGATCACCAAATGAGTTCCGCTCCCTCGTCGGTGTGAAGCCACTCCTCAGGTGACGTCAGACCTAGTGAATCTTCGACGCGGTGCAGCACCTCGGCAAACGCACTCACCTCTTGCGATGAGCGAAGGAGGTAGAGTGAAGGAGCGTCCGCCGCGTTCGCTCCTGCCGTTCGATTGGCCGCAAAGAAGAGCGGCCGCTGGAGCTTCCGCTCCTCGCAATAGCGATTGACGGCGATGTCCGTCGCACGGACAACGTCCCTAAAGCTCATCGGCACTCTGTACATCCGTATCAGCGGCTCGGCTGGCACCTCCTCCGGCACCACATGATAGTGCACCAGCAGTTGCTGCAGCTGTACCGCGTCGATGAGTGGAATGCGCACGGACAAGTCGTAGTCCAGCCGCTGTAAGCTCCCCAGGGAGGACCGGGTGGTGGTGATGATCAAAACGCGTTTATTCTCAGGCAGCACACTCAACGCCGCCCGATCCACGGCCTGGTCCAGCAGCGAGTGTGGAATCCGCTCCGCCTGATCACTGCTGCCGTCGTACAGGTCCTCCGGGTGGTGTGCGAAGGCATCCAGCCAGAAGCGCAGCTGCGTGAGGTCCTGGGGGCGGCTGTGAAGGGCGTCAAAGAGGGCGTCGAGGTTGTCCAGCACGACGAGGCCACTCTCCCTGCGGGCGGCTTCATACAGGCTCTCCTTGAGTGCGTGTAGGCCCTCGTCCAGACGCTTCTCCGTGTTCAGTAAGTGGCGGCAGGAGACGAACCGCACAGTCGTGAAGTTCCCGAGCGCGTGCGTGAGGTACTGCGCCAGCTCCGTCTTGCCGTTACCGGTGTCGCCGGAGAGCAGCACGACGCTCGCGCTACGCAGGCTGCTGGACAGCACGTTGCGGGCAGCGTCGTGCACCTGAGAGACAATACGGTGGACCGGCTCACTCAAGAAGAAGAAGGAGTTCTGTTGGGGGATCTCGAACAGCTGCCAAATGCCGGAAGAGGCCGTCGTCACCTGGCGCGTGCGCGATATGTCGAGGACGGCGCGCCGCATATCCTGCACCTGCACCGTGAAGGTGTAGTTCGACGGCGCGGCAGCGGCTCCGTGAGGGGACGTCGAGGCGCCCTCCTGCGCACGCACCTCCTCCCTGTGCCGCAGCAGCGAGTAGCTGAGCGCGGCGCGCACGGCGCCCGAGATATCGGCGCCCGAGAACCCGTCCGCCAGGCGAGCGAACTCGCGCAGATCCACGCCCGGGTCGAGAAAGCCCTGTTGCCGCAGCTTCTGCGTGTGGATGAAGAGAATCTCTTCCCGCGCGGCCAGGTCGGGTGCAGGCACCTGCATGACCACCTCAAAGCGCCCCGGCCGCAGCAGCGCCGGATCCACCGCGCTGAGTCGGTTCGTCAAGCCAATGACGAGCAGGTTGTTGCGCGCCTCCACGCCGTCCATGAGCGACAGCAGTGTGTTCGTCACGCCGTCGTAGACCGCCTTGGCCGAGCCCCCGTCATCCGCAGACCCTCGGCTGTGGAACAGGGAATCGAACTCATCGATGACGAGAACGTGCAGCGTATCGGTCTCGGCCGCCGCCGTGCCCTTCCGCTGCCGCGGGCCGTGGCCGTCCTGACCGGCGGAGGTACCCGCGTCGAGTCCCTCGAACACGTCGCGCAGGTTCTTCTCCGAGTCGCCGACGTACTTGGAGAGAATATCGGGGGCGTTCACAATCGTGAAGCGGCTCTTTTCGCCCAGCAGGCGGTGGAAGCTGCGCGCGACGAGCGTCTTGCCGTTCCCCGGGGGGCCGTACAGAATGACCCCGCGCACGTGCTGCAGCTCGATGGACGCCGCAATGGGTGCGATGGAAGGAAGTCGCGACAAGAACACGCGCCGGAAGAGGCTGCGCAGCTGGTGCTTCAGGCCCCCGATACCCAGCTCTAGCCAGAAGAGGTCGTCCTCTTCGGTGTCGCTGCTGGAGCCGTAGAGCCGCTCCAGCGGATGCTCGAGCATGCGGCCAGCCCCCGCCATCTCTCCCTCCTCCTCTGTGCTGGAACCCGTGTGCGTTTCTGCATCACTGTCACTGGACGCCGGTAGGTCTGGATGGAGTACCGTTCGCATATCAATCTCCAGTGCGCGGCGCAGAACGCTAAGTGAAGTGGGCGTGTCGTCGTCGGAAACAGACTCCAAGTGGAGATCCATCCACAGTGGGGCCGCGCCGAGGTGTTGCAGCTTCTCCCTTCGCAACTCCGGTTGTTGGTGAAGGCGCTCGTCGAGGATTGTCAAAGGGTTTACAATGCGGCACGTGAGCAGCTGCGACGGAAACTGTCCTGACGCCTTGAGGTCCTTGCAGTCCAAAGCGAGGTGCCACGCTTGCGTCCCCTGCGGGTTCGGCGCGTCCGGCGCAT
Organism: Strigomonas culicis; assembly: GCA_000482145.1. Classification (NCBI taxonomy): domain Eukaryota; phylum Euglenozoa; class Kinetoplastea; order Trypanosomatida; family Trypanosomatidae; genus Strigomonas; species Strigomonas culicis. The sequence goes on from AUXH01000089.1 coordinate 20,414, forward strand.
GGCCGGCGGACCACCGCAGCGCACGGTGGACGGACTCCCTCAGCACCGCGCGGACGCGAGCGCCGTGGGCGCGCAGTGCCGGGAAGTGCTCTCCATGCAGCGCCAGCTCCACCGCGGACTCATTGCCCGCGAAGCAGAGTCGCGTCTCCCTCGCGTACTCATCCGTCTGGCTGCATCCCTCCACACGGAGGAGCTCCACAAGGGTGGGTGCATCGTCAGACTCGCCGCTTACCGGCGAGAGGACGCTCAGAAAGAACAGAAGGACACCGAACAGACACGCACATAATGGGGTTCTGATAATAGCCATTGTAAGTTGCCCCCGGGATACAATACAAGCGAGCGAGAATAGAAAGGCTTGTGTGAAATACAAGATACAATTTAGCTTTTTAATATGCACAACTGATATTCAACCACAATCTAACTATTCAGAGAATGGAGACGAAAGAAAGAAGGAGGAGCAAGAAGAAAAACACTGACTACGCACCAAAACAGAAGCCCATGCGTATGGCGGTAGACACAAAAGAACAGAGATAATGATGTCAGCACTCACTCGAAGAAGAAGTGTAAATATTATTTTTTTTTGTCATTTCAAGGTTTCGTCTATGAAGTCTTGTGGTGTATTCTGAGAGATCACTTCTTCTTCTTGGCTGCTGGCGTACCATTCGCTCCTTCCACGGAGCATTGCATGCGGTTCCAGCACATCTTCATGATGATACCCGGAATCAGAATCCAGAAGGAGGAAGGGAGAATAACGTACAAGAACTGCTCTTGTTGCGTGTTGTGATGGGTATATATCCCGCCCTCAACGACATCCATCAAAAAGTAGAGAACTGTCTTGTAAAATGTCATGAGTGCAACGGTGAAAGCGAGCTTGATAGAGCAGCTGTGCTCGCCGACTAACGAGAGGGCAAGCGTCACGAGGCCGAGAACGACTTCGATCATGTTCATGTAGCTCTGTGCCACGACGAACGCATCGTCATTGGGGGCATACCGGCGGTCGTACTTCTCGTAAATTAACCAGTAATTAAACGGAAACGTCTCGGCAAGCGGGTGAGTGAGGTCCGCCGCGCCGACAGGCTGTCGCTTCAGCACAAAAATGCCATCCACCAGGACGACAGGGGCAACGACGGCGAACCAAATGGACGCTAGTAAGGGGAGCTTCGCTGCAGCCATGAGAAAACGCAAAGCGGAAGTGCGAGTGTGTATTGATTTGATATTCGTTATTATTATGTTTTTCTTCTTTTTTTTTCTCTCGTTGGCATTTATTCCCAGTTTGTGTGTAGATGGGCAAGAGGGACAGGAAAGAAACGTTGGGGAGCGCATGAATAGAAAGGTGAGTCACGTACGCAAGCGTATGCAGTAACCAGAACGCAGAGTCACTCAAGGGCGACTGGAATAAAGAGTGGGATATAGGTAGGTACATTTAGATTGTAAAAAGTAATGACTGATGTTATAGCATTTTACTTTTTCTTGCTACGCTTGGTTCCCTTCTTTGCAGACTTTTTGCGCCCCTTTGATGCTTTCTTCCGCTTAGACGCCTTCTTCTTTGACGGTTTTCCATTTCCTTTGCCTCCCAGTCCGCTCGCCGGTGTAACGTCCTCCGGTGTCGCGGTCTTTTCAATCGGAACGGATTTGACCACAGGCACTTCTATCATCACAGCCTCTGCCGGCACCCCCAGCGAGGCGCCAAGCGGGGCCTGCGGCTGGGGCGAGGCGGGGGTGGTGTAGGACTCCATTACCTGCTGCTGTACCGAGTAGGAGCCCGTCACGTTGCCGTCCTTCGAGCGGAAAACACCCGCGGTGGACGACGCGGCGCCGCTGAGTTTCGTCTCCAGGGGGCCATCGTGGCGAACGGTGGAGCGAGTCATGAGCTTGGTGGACTCCAACACGTCAAAATTGGCAATCGATGACACTCGATCGACTTGTACATTCCGATTCTCTGGATCCACTTCCTCAAATTTCACCTTTCCAAACGCGTCTTTTTCTTCGAATTCAATCTCTCCCTTCTTTCTCACAGTGGTGTACTTTTCTGCAAGTAAGTCCGTTTGTATCTTGTCGGTGACCACGGGCTTCACATGTTCAGTATCGGCAGTATCGGCATTGTCCTTAGAGTCTTCGACCACGTCTTCAGTTTCCTTCACTTCCTCTATCTTCTCCACTTCTTCCACAGGGGTCTCCGTCTTTTCGTCGCGGCCTGCTTCCACTTCGTCATCGTCGTCCGCATCGTCGTCGGCGTCCAACTCGTCATCGTCGTCCGCATCGTCGTCGGCGTCCAACTCGTCATCGTCGTCTGCGTCGTCTTTGGCGTCAATGGACGCTACCACTTTTGCCATCGATTGCGTGTCGGATGTTGTGGAATGAGGCTCTCTGGTTGCTTTCTCAAACGATGGTTCAACGACTTCTTCCACTTTCAGGGCTTCGTCCTTCTCTTTCTTCTCAGCGCCTCCGAGATTCATTTCAGGGATCCTCTCAATCGTCTCATCTGCGGCGTCTTTCTGCGTGGAAGCAGCCGCGGCAATCGCACTCAGAGCCTCTGTGGCTGATATGACATCTTCACTGGGCACTTTTTGTTTCAGGTGGTTCTCGGACAGAAAGCTCGCGCTCTTCTCCGCTGCTGCGTGCTCCGCATCCGCCGGTTTCACTCCTGACGGTGCACCAGGGCCGCTGGTGGGCGGGTTGGCATCCGCACGGGAGGCGAACGAGGGGGTGATTTGCTGGCTTCGGAACTGGACCGTGTTGCTCCTCCGCGGCCGACGATCTCCCGTGCGCGCGTCTCGCCTGAGGAGGTGCGTCCGCTGGCGGTCCAGCGCCTCCTTCATCTGCTCCGAGTGAAAGCGGTGCTCGATGCCAAAGAAATCACCGAGCACATAGTCCAGGTGGTGGTGCAAAAACAGCAGCTCCGCATCGGACAGCTCGACCCGAATGCTGCGCACATCGTCCAAATTATAAACGGAGCCGGGCACTCCGTCGTCGTCATGGTCAGGGTCTTCGTACTCCGCTTTGGCGCCGACATCCGACAAGATGCGCTTCGTCGTGAATTCGCCCTTCAACACAAAGGACGAGAGGGGAAGCCTCTTTTTGCTCCCCTTCTTTGATGGCGCGGAAGGCTCCAAAGACAGCTTGGTGTGCTCCCGCTCGATAAGGATTCTTTCCTGCCGCCCTAAAAACACGCTCAGTAACTGGGCGACGTTATACGGCCGTAGAAAAAGCCGCCCAAACATGTAGTCCTCGTCACTGCGATCCACGCTGGCACTCCCAACCACCTCCAGCGAGCTGTGGGCACCCTTGTCCCTCCCCGCGGCCAAGGCCTCCTCTGCGTGCGGCGGGTGCACAGACAGGACCAGGTGGCGGGGCCGGTTGCTCCGCCAGCACCACTGCAGCACGGCGGGGTAGCTCCCGCCGGCGTGCGTGATCTGGACAGGGGTGCGGTGCTCGCGCACAAAGAGCGTGCGCGCGGACATGAGGACCGTGGGCGTTACCGCCGCACACGGCAAGCGCTTCACATGTAGTGAGCGCCGCAACATTGACTTACTTTTGTGTATGTGGGTAAGTTGGGTGATCTTCATGGTGTGCGACCAATGCGATATGCAGTAGTAGAGGAGGGAGAAGGTGCATTTCCGGTGAACGGGTACACAAAGTAACAGAAAGAAGCATCAAAACAAAGGAGTGTGAAAAGGTGGAGACAAGTGTACATCAAAGAAACTAAATCTGTGTATTTATATACGACGAGCATCATCACCATTCAGTGCTATAAACAAACAAAATAAAACAAACGCTACTCCTGTGTTTCTTATTTCAACGCAAATGTGGCAAATGGGTACTATGTTCATCTGGTACGAGTATCTAAGGGAGAAGAGGCACCAACCTGTAGTCATTGTGGACAACATGTGTGTGTGTGTGTGTGCAGAAAGGGTTATTTTTTTTTTAATGATGTGTATTCAACTGAAGCACATATCGAACAATCTCTTGGATGTGTACGCCCTTCTGTATTTTTATTACATTCCTTCTTTTGATTTGCTTCATTTATTGTGTTAAGAAGTGATCCTATGTACAATTCTACCAGTCCTGTTGGAATTGTTCTTGCTGCTGCTGCTGCTGCTGCTGCCCTTGGCGTCTATTGTTAGAGTTGTAACTTATGTTGTTCTGGTTTTCGTAATCCGCATTGTTATTGTTATTATTGTATTGACGGCGGCGGCGGTTATAATTATTGTTATTATTGTTGTTATTACGATAGTTATTGTTATAATTATTATTATTATTGTTATTGTTCTGGTAGTTGTTGTTGTTATTGCTGTTGTTGTTCTTGTTCCTGTACCTGTTGTTGTTATTATTATTGTTGTTGTTGTTGTTGTTGCGCTGCTGCTCCAGCTGCCGCTGCACCGCCGTCTGGTGCTTGCGGAAACCGAAGCTCTCCGTCAGTGCGCTGTCGAGGAAGTGCTCCAGTGTAACGGCGAACTGGTTCTCAAACTGTATCGCCCACGCCTCCTGGGTCTGCGACGCAACACGGCTGACCTGCCCCTTGAGTGTGTACCCCGCCGCCGTCTTCTCGAAGTGCAGGTCGTAGGCGTTGTTCTTCATGTGGTGCGACGGCAGCCGTCCCTCCACGACGGCCACCATGGCGCCGAGGTCCGTGTGGCGGAAGCGCACGGAAATGCGACGCTCCACGTCAAACTGCGGGGCCGCGTCGTTGGGGTCCGCCTTGCGCGGGCCCAGCTGCGGGAACTGCGAGACGAGCAGCTGCTTGCCGTCCACGGCGACGCGCGTCATGGCGCCCTGCGCGGCGTCGTCCCGCACGTCGTGGATCTCGAATTTGGGGAGCAGATGCGCCGGTGGAAACAAGCGGCGCCGCGGGTTGGCCGCAGCGCTGGCGCCCTCCGCATTCGAGGAAGAGGCCTGGAAGCGCGCCGCCACACCACAGGCAGTGAAGAGGGGGAGTTTAGAGCAAAGACGGAGCATCTCTTTCTTTTTTTTTCTCACGAGATATAATGTGCGATGTATGAAAAAAGTCAACGAGAAATGAACGAACAAAAGGGAGAAAAAAAAGGAGTACAGAACAAAACTGGAAGACAACAAGAAAGGAATAAGAGTGAAGAGGAGGAGAAAGTGTGAGGTAGCAGTAGAAAGCGGTGTATGCGTGCGTGCGCGTGTGTGTCGCACAACAATCCTGAAAAGTGACAAAGCAACTGTCATGTGGCGTAGCCCATTGCAACAAAAGGAGGAAAGAGAAATGGAATATAGAGATCGAGAGATTGTGTTAATCGATGTTACAAGCATTCACTCATTTATTTATTGAGAGTTATATTGCATTAAGGGTATTATTTATTTAAAAAAAAAGGTCAGAAAAAAGGGGGAAAGGAAGGATTATACACGGCACAATAGCTCTCCCGGGGATGCATGTTTATCTCTCACAACACCGTATTCCAGCCTCCGTTCGTCTTTGAGTAAGCGTTTTTCTTTTTATTGTTTTTCGGTTTCGGTTGCTGTTGCTGCTGCTGCTGCTGCTGGTGTTGCTGTTGTTGTACGGGGGCGTATTCCTCAGTTATAGCACCATTGTAGGACCCCTCTTCCTCCACGGCGTCACCCTCCACGGGCAGGTTGCCGTCAGTGTCATCCTCATAGTCCTCGCCAGTGCCGCCGTTCACGCACAGAGCGAGTGGGTTCTGCTGGCGGTAGATCTCCACAGACTGCATGTACTGCTGTACCATACTATAGTCATCACGGCAACACCGGCAGTACATACCATGCAGCACGGTCCCCACCTCCTTCATACTATCATCCTCCACCAGCACGGAGCGCACGTTATTGAAGAAATCCTCGAAGAAGATCTCTAGATCGTCGGGGTACACCTCGCCCTTTTCGGAAAACCACTCACACAGCTCCTGGTACAGCGCAGGCAGCGCGTTCGGGTCCTGGTACTGCGCCACGAGCAGCAGCGCCGTCCACTGGTTGAGCACCGCCTCCATGCCCTTCGTGAAGACGGCCAGCTGCTCCGGCGTCGCACGGTATGCCGCCCGCACGAGGGAAGCAGCGGTCGGCTGTTGCTCCTGCTGTTGCATTGGCCCCACGTGTGTGCTTAGTGGGTTGATGATGACTCGCGTCTCGGGTTACTTAGAGAGAGAAGAAAACATGAGTGGGGAGCGAGAGAAAAGGGAAGAGAAATGTAAACATGAAACGTGTGCATTACGGTATTCAAACGTGAAAGAGCAAAACCGAAAGAGATGCGAGTGCGTGCACTAAGCCTAAAGAAGAAGACATCGGAACACTGATGCGGAGGATAGAAACGGAAACAAAGCCTTACAAGTATCTACATTAGTTCTGAGAATTGCAATACATTCTCATTTTGAAATTTGCGCACACGTACATCGAAATGAAATGAATAATGACAATAGTCCGGAGACCTTTAAAAAAAAAAGGAAAAAGCACCTCTAAAGTTAAAGAAAAAAAATGAATTGGTATGAAGTATATTAGCCATCTGGTATAAATCCACTTTCTTGCGCTAACCTCCCCATTTCTTTGTTTTACAGTTTGAGAGTTACCCAAAAGAAAAAAGAAAAAGAAGTGAACAAATAAACAAATAAAAAAGAATGCAACGCACTCGAAGTACATATTCAGCACATGAACACTGAATCGCTGCTTCCGTCCAACAGGACACTCAATGAAGAGAGCGCACGCTTCGCCACCTAAACGCCGGGGAGGTTAAAATCCTCCTCCGAGTCCGATGCATCCTTCTTCTTCTTCTTGCCACCCTTCTTCTTGTCCTTCTCATCGTCACTGGAGAGTCCGCCCGTCATGTCGCTGGTCAGCCCGGTTCCTCTGCCGCGTCGGCGGCCGGCGGTGGGCGTGGTGTCACCGTCCTCGTCGTTGGAGCCCTCATTGTCGCTCCCGTTCTCATTGTCGCTGCCGCCCTCCAGCTGCTTGCGCTCGGCCTTCTTCATCTCCTTGAACCACTCGTTCGCCTCCTCGACGAGGCCGGCGTCCTTGCAGAGCTGCACGAGGTACTTGAGGCACTCCACGTTGTCCGGGTTCTTGCGGTGCACCTGCTCGTAGAGCCGCTTCGCCTGCACCACGTCACCGCGGCGGCGGTGGCACGAGGCGATCATGAGCGGCCAGCGCACCTCCTGCGGCTGGATCTGCGAGGCGCGGTCGAAGAACTGCACCGCCTTGTCGTAGATCTCGTTCTTCACGAAGTAGGCGCCGAGCCACGAGATGACGTCCATGTGCACCTGGTAGAAGCGGTACGCCTCCAGGTAGTAGTGGAAGGCCTGCGTCTCGTCCCCCTCGCGGGCGTAGAGCGCGCCCATGCGGGCCAGCGCGTTCGGGTCCGTCGGCACGCGGCCGATCAGACGGTTGAACCAGTCCAGCGTGCTGGGGTCCCCGAGCAGATCGTTGAGGTCCGCGATCTGGTAGAGCACCTCGTTACTATCCACAAGCGCCTGCACGCGCTTGAACATCTTCACCGCCTCCTCGTACAGGCCTAGGTTCTTGGCCGCGAGCCCGAGGTTGTAGATGGCCTCCACGTTGTCCGCCTCCACGGCCAGCGCCTTGTTGTAGTACTCCTTCGCCTCCTCGATCGAGCCCTTCTGGAATTTGAAGTTGCCCTTGTTCACGAGTGCCCGCGCGTTGTACTGGTTGGCCTGGATGCTGAGGTCGGAGTACTTCTCGCCCTGGGTGTACTCCCCTTCGAGGAAGTAGAGATAGGCCAGGTTGGTCGCCGCGCGCGCGCGCAGCGCGGGGTCCTTCTTCTCGAACTCCTTGAGGCCGCTGATGGCCTCGCGGTAGCGCTTGTGTTTGAGGTAGTTCAGGTACTTGCACATCTCCAGTTCGCTCGCCACGTGCGACGACGGGTCGCGCATCTCGTAGTGGCGCAGCTGCTCGATCACGTAGTCGTACCCCTCGCGCCAGTCGCTCGACACGATCGGCGCGATGAGCCGCGCCGCGGTCATGATGTTCTTCAGGTAGCGCGCGCGGCGCTCCTTCAGCTCGTTGCGCAGCGCGTCGTCGACGAGCACGTCCTTCTTCTCCTCCTCCTCCTCGAAGTCCTCCTCGTCGTCCAGCCCGGTGGGGCGGCTGTTCAGCATCTTCACGAAGGTGCGCTTCACCTTCTCCGTCTCGCCCAGCGCGTAGTAGCACAGCAGCAGGCTCATCGCCACGGAGGCGTCGCCGCTGCTCTCGACCACCGTCTCGAAGCTGTTCACCGCGTCCCGGTACTGGCCCATCTTCACGAAGCAGTTTCCAATGTTGCGGTACAGCTTGTTGCGCAGCTCCTTGCCCGCCATGGGCGTCTCGTCGAGCGCCGTGCGGTACATCTTGATGGCGAGGAGGTACTTCTTCTGGGCGGCGTAGATGTTGCCCATGTTGACCCGGAGGCGTCCCGCCTGGGAGAACTGCGTGTTGCGGATGATGAGCGAGTACGTGTTCAGCGCCTCCGTGTAGAGCTCGTGGTTCTGGTACTGGACGGCCAGGTTGAAGTGCACCGCGTAGGTAAGGTCCACATTGATCTGCTCCGAGAAGCCTAGCTGCTCCCGCTGCTTGCACAGCGCGCGGTCCTTCTTGCCGGCCTCCTTCGCGCGCTCGAGGGCGGCGCCGAAGTTGCGCTGCTTCGCGAGCATCGCGCTCTCCTCGATCAGCTTGTTCACCTGGCGCTCCATCTCCATGCAGAGCTCCTCGGGGCTGTTCTCGCTGCGCTTCTTCAGCGGCGGCGCGGGGCCCAGCGCCATGCCGGCCATGCGGCCTTGGTACGTCGGGTCGAACATGTTCGCGTTGCCGGCGGCGCTGAAGCCAACCGGGCGGTTGGACGTCATGGGCCGCGCGGCGCCGGCGAGCGCGCCGCCCATGGTGCCTAGGCGGCTGCCCGGGGCGCCCCACGCACTGCCGATGCCGGTCGCGCCCCACTGCGACGGGGGCGCCTGCGCGAGTGGGTTGCCGCCGCCACCGCTCATGGGCGGGGCCCCACCAAAGGGGTTCGCGCCGCTCGCCCACGGGTTGGCGTTTGCGTCGCCCGTCTCGAACGCGGAGTACACATCTTCATCTACGTTCATGATGACACGTCAGTAAATGTGAAACGGAAGAAGAGGAAAAAAGAAAAAGAAAACGATTTCTATCAAGACTGCTTGTTTTCCAAACAAGTTGAGAAAACAAACTAGACAACTATCCCTGACAGGTGGCAAAGAAGGAAGAAGAAGCAAAGAAGGAAAGAGAATAGACGAAAGGTAGAGACCATACCAATTCACCATGCACATTGGAACAGAAAACAGAACACAGAAAAAAAAAGGATTAAAAAAAACTGTAATTTGCATAATAAACGCAAAACTGTATGGTATAAGTCAAACAATGTAAACGAAAAAATAAAGAAGAAGTGGAAAAAAAAAAAGCTACACCGAAAATATCAAAACGTAATAACCAATCATCCACTGAAGCAAAACAACGATACTTACTCGTTACTTTGGCGCGAATGGCTTGAACGATGGAGGTGCGCCCGCACTGGGCGCTGTGTACCCTCCTCCCGTGTATGCATAGCTAGGGCCAGCGCCCGTGGGCGTCGCACCTTGCGGCTGCGCTGGCACGCTGCCCGTCATGGAAGGCATGGGAGCACTCACCGCGTTGTAGGTGCTACCGAACGCACCCCCCACCGTCGTATTTGAAGCCTGGCTGGCAAAGGGGTTTATTCCATTGCCATCCGCCGCCGCCGGCGCCGCAGGGCCGCCGTAGCTCCCCTGCGCCTGGACCGCACCGGGGGCCGCGTACGCCGGGGCGCTGTACCCACCCGCCGTGGGCGGCGGCGGCGGCGCGGCGGCGAAGGGGGCCGGCGGCGAAGGTGCGGCGTACGGCGGCGCATAGGGCGCCGTGGGGGACGGGGCCGTCGGCGTGGCGCGCGCCGGCGCGTGGGCGTACGGCGTCGGGCTGGGGGCGCCGGGGGGCGGCGGGTTCGCGCTGGGCGTGGGCGGCACCGCAGCGCCGCCGCCGCTCTGCGACGCGGTGCGCAGCGGTGGGGGCTGGGGATAGGAGCCCGTGGCGCCGCTGCTCGGCTGCGCGGGCACGTAGGTGTGCGTGGCGGGCACGGTCGGCGCGCCCCCGCCGCGGGGTCGGCGCCGTGGCCCAGCGGCCCGGGGTACGCCGGCTGCGCCGTGTACGGGCTGGCCGGTGCCGGCGCGTAGGCGGGCTGCGGCCGTGGCGGCGGGGCGGCGTTGGCGTAGCTGCTGTGCGCCGGCTGCGGCGCTGCCGGGGCCGGTGCCGCCGCGGTGCTGCTGAAGTAGTCCGGCACCGCGTACATGGGGCGGCCGCCGCCGGCGTTGCCGTGGAAGAGTCCACCTGGCGCGGGGGGCGGCGCGCCGCCAGGCGGGCGGCCCGCGCCCGGCGGCGGCGGCGGCGCCACCACCTTCTTGATGCCGAGCCGCTCGTCCTCCGCCTCCTGAACCTTGCGCTCGTGGTCGCGACGGATGCTCTCCGGGGCATCCGGGGTGACGTTCCACCGATTGAGCGCCTTGTCAAAATAGTACCAGTTCTTCGCAACCGGGAAGCCGTTCTCGTCCAACTCGGTGTTTTCGCCCGCCTCGTTGTCTCTCGCGCCGGTATTGAAGCCGCCGCCCGTGTTCATGGTGTAGCCGGGCTGTTGCGGTTGCTGCTGCTGACGTCCATCTCCCTGCATGGGGCTGCCTCCGCCGCCTCCGAAGAGATCATTGTAGGTAGGGCCCTTGTTTGCCTGTATCATGGAAGAGACCTTCTCACTCGCCGATTTCCAAAAGCCGCCCAGCGTGGCCTTCACGTTCTCCATCGTGTCCCCACCCTTTTTAGCGCTGGAGCTGGTGTAGAAGTCGTCGTGGTTGTGGAGCGCGACGTTCGTATTGGGTCCAACGCCGGAAGGTTGCTCGTCCTCGCTGTGGCCGGATATGTTGACTCCAATTTTTCCGCCAAGCCAATTCACTGCTTCTAGTGACATGAAGAAGTGATGAATCTAACTCTACTAGCAACACAAAGAGGGAGAGAGAGAAGTGGGGAAGAAAAGGAAGGAATAAGAGCAACAGCAATCAAGAAAAGAAAAAAAGGATGTAGAGAAGCGATGGAAACCGTATGAAAAATAAGCTGTATGCGGACTATCAGCAGCAATAGCATATGGGGGGGGGGAAATGGAGAACGATTCAATATACAACTACAAAACATACGGAAGTACACCCCCTTATTGTATGTGCCACCTGACTCAAGAAGCGAACAGTGTGCGTTGCGCCAGTGAAACATGCTGTAGGAGGTCTTGCAGCAGACTCGTCGTCCGCTGTACCTCCGCGTCGGCTGGTGAGTCGCTGCGAACCGTCCGCTCGCAGAAGGAAAGAAAACTGAGCATCGACGCGAAGTTCCAGTTGGTGCCGCTCCGCAGCAGATGGTCGACAAACGCGCGAATCTGCCCGGGCTCGCTGGAGCCGCAGGCGGCGCACACGTCCTCCCTGCTGAGGTAGCGCTGCAGCGCGGCGACGTCCTGCAGGAACACGGACACCATCCGCTCCATGCAATAGGCGTTGCACCAGTTGTGATTCAGCGACACCGTCAGCTCCACCTCCAGCCCGCCGCTGAGCGGAAACGTCTCGCCCGTGACGTTGTGCACCTGGTGGAGGTACTGGGACGGCACGAAGACAAGGTCGCCCGGGCGCTGCGCCACCGTGAAGTACTCCACGCCGCTCATGACGCGTATATCCGGTGGGAGCGGCCGGCCGTGGGTGTGGTGCGCGAGAATGTGCGCGTTGGACGCGGCGGTGGGGAAGTACCACAGCTTCTCCCCGCAGACGTTGAACGACCACGAGTAGGTGCCGAATACATCGTAGTGGAGCCTCGTCCACGTGCCCGGCATGCCCACGTAGGCGAAGCGGTAGTCGCTCTTCTCGTCACCGAATCGGACAAGTGGCGGTGGCGTCCCACCCGCGCCGTCCGCAGGGGCCTCCGGTGACTCCGTCCGGCAGAACGCGTCCATCCAGTCCCCTCCCAGGTACGATGGCACACGGTACAGCGGCTGCCGCGGTGCTGTTGCCGGCGCCGTCTCCAACGCTCGCTGCAGGTGCCAGTCCCGCAGGTAGAGGAGGGACCCCGGTGCGGCAGACCCCGCGCCCTCGCCGGACGCCGCAGCCCAGGCACGTAAGAGCTCCGACAGGGGCATGGTGAGGTGGCGGCCGTCCGCCTCCGCCGGCGGGTCGGCACGCGCGCCGGGCTCCCCCACGGCGCGCGGCGACGCGAGGCGGGTGTTCGGTACCTCGTCCACCGGCACCGCGTGGGCGGGGCCCAGCCGGTCGCACAGCGCACAGGGGCTCAGCAGACGGCGAAGCGTGGTGAGGTGGAAGTCGACCAGGCCCGCGCCGCCCTCGCCCGCGCCGCGTATGATGGCGGGGCGATTCGGTCGCAGGCACTGCTCACGAAACGTTTCGTAGGTGATGCAGCGCTCGTCAAATTCCAGCATGCAGGTGGATGGCCAGATAGCGCAAGTGCTCCACACAAGGGAGGGAAAGGGCGGCTTTTGTTGTGAGAGGAAACCAGAAGTACGGAGACGAAGAAAGCGCGTAAGAAGTAGATGGTTTAAGCATTCACGTATTTGGTTTCTTCCTTGTTCTTTGCATTGTAATAGGTTAATGCTTCTCATGGTTTCTTTTCTGTTTGTCTTTTTATATTTATTTGTTTTTCTCATGTTCTTTAAATCACCTCACACATAAAACACCAAAAGGAGGCAGACACGAGCACAGTACTGGTAACGCCCAGGTACCCCTCGATTGGTCGACGTAGCATGACAATCGCGGAGGCGAACATCAAGGCTGATGTGACGTACGCTAAAAAAGAAACGATGCGGCGCAACAGTGGGTACCGTCGCCCAATGTCACCAAAAAGGTACCGATAGCTCTTGAGCGATTTGATGCGCTCTGCGGACAGACCCTCTCGTAACTCCGCGTCCGTCAAGGGCGCCTTCCCGTCCCGCTTCAATTCCTGCTCCAGCTGGACCACCGTGCACTCGTGCTGAATCCCCAAGAAGCAGAAGGTGTAGGCTGAGAGGGAAAAGAACTGAAACACGGCATACCCAGACCACTGCCGGACCTCGTAGCGCTCCGCATCGAGGATGACCCTCTTGTCGGATGTCACCAACATGTTTCGTATGGTCAGAATCAAGCCATCGTAGTGGCTGCTGAACGCAAGAATGGTCGAGACCGCGACCATGGTGTGGAACAAGCTGATGTGAGGCCGCAGCCGCAGCGAGAGGGCCGTGCAGGCGCCGATGAAGCACACACTGGCGAGCACCGTGATGAAGCACCGCGGCACGACAGGCAGCGCGAGATGCACCACGGTGGGGATGCACCAGAGCACAATGAACACCGCGACTCCCCGTCGCGGGTGCTGCCACAGCAGCGGCCGCAGGACGAAGCGGCTGATGGGAAACCACGCGAGGGCGCCCACAGTCACAAGGACGTGCAGGATGAGGTAGAAAAGCGCGGTCAGAAAAAAACCAAAGTACAAGGTCGCCATGTGTTCAAAAAAGGAGCTCCAGGAAGGCACCACCTGCAGTCGAAACCAGGGCCAGTTGCAGGAAGCAAAATGGGGGCGCTTCAGCAGCAGCATCAGCGCGAGCTTTTCCCTCCAGCTCATCAGTGCCGTGATTTGGTCATCATTCAGGCCGGTCGACTCCGGTGCCAAGCACTGCTCCAGCGCGCCACTGACGCAGAGACCAACCGCGAACTCGAGAATGGGCGTCAGAAGAAGCAAGTAGGCGATAAATGTGGACCGTGTCGAGAGCACGCGCGTGAAGCGCGGCATGCGCCGGAGGAGCTCCTGCTCGTCCTTGTAAAAGCCGCGGTAGAAGACGCCGCACTTCAGGAAGACCGCGAAGAAGAGCGCCACGTGGCTGCCGCCGTGCCCGGAGATGGCGGAGCGCGACGCGTAGAAGGAAAGAAGCCGCTCCGGCCACTCGAAGAGGAGCCAACCGAAGTACGCCACCGGGGACGTGAAGCTACCTTGAAACATCTCCAAACTAGCCAAGGAAACATCTGGTGGGGGCTCCGCAGGGTCGGCGATCACGTAGATCATGTACGTCTCCTCTCGTTCCTTAAGGTCCGTCGTGAAGGGCCTCCAACTGTACGTGAAATCCGGACTTGCATGATATGGACCGTAAAAGAACTGTAGTTGCGGCTCCGGCTCATCCAGTGCAATGTGGGCACTGCCTCGCAGGCCGCCGAAAAAGGAATGCATCGTGCCTGCCATTACTACGGGAAAAGTGGTAAAGTTGGGGGAAACGGTAATCTGTAGCGACGTCTCTAGTGTCGACACACGAACACCCTCGACCAGCGTAGCGCCGTCGACGGATAGGATGTTGTACTCGTTGTACACCGTCATGCCACCCAAGCTCACGGGACGGCGTCGCTTGGCGGAGACAGCAGGGTGCACCATATTGTACTGGATAAAGGTGTGGTGCCGCGCGCCGTCCGGGGCCGTCGTGCTACTCGCTTCCTCCGCCGCATCAACGTCTTCCTCCACCGTGAAGCAAAAGCGAGCCCACGTCACGCGTGGCAGTGGGTCGGGCGTCACGGCCTCTGCGCCCACCGTCCTCTCCAAAACGAAGCTGTAGACGGTTTGCAACGTCTTTCTTTCCACCGCGTGTGTGTCCTTGTCAATGGTTGGCAGGTGTAGCTTCGTAGCCGCCCTCGCCTGCACCCCTGTCAGCTCCCGCTGCTGCTCCCTGTCCCGAAACAGTCGCATTTCTGCAGACCGCGTGGACTCCGGTCGGTACGTCGTGACGCCCAGCAAAATCGGCAGCGGGGCCGAGCCGTCGTAAAACCCAGTCGCCGTGAGCATCTGCTGAAACGTCACATGATCCCATTGCACACGCAGCGGGGCGAGCACGCACACGCGCTCGCGGGGGTGGGCCGCCGCGCTGGGGTCCAAACTGGCCAACGCCGACGCATTGGATGGCTCGACGGCCGACCACACGTACGCGCCGTCGCCGCTGCGTGTCAGACGGTCAGCGAAGCCCAACGCGCTCGCCTGATCGGGACGCAGCGTGTCGACAATGGTGGGGAACACGCGCTCGTGGTACGGCCTGTGGAGGGACAGCTCCGTCCCGAACCGTCGCTCGGACGAGGGCACCAGCACAGCCTCCGCCACGGAGTCCGCCGCCGCACGCAGAAACTGGCTGCTGTACACCATCCCCCGGTGGTCGATGGCCGTGCCGCAACCTCGCAGCATCTCGGTCGACAGGTCGCGGTGGTAGCCACTGCTCGGACACACCTGTAGAAAGTCCTCGTGCCTCTCCACAAGCCGCACGCGGGGCGTCGCACGCAGCAGAAACGTGGCGATCAACGGTATCACGTCGTCCATGGCGCCACCGGAGATGGAGAGCAGCGTTACGTGGCGCACGCGCTCCGCCAAGGCGCTCGGCGGCACGCTGCCCAGGGAACGGACGAGCTGCAGTGGCGTCATCGTCGGCGAAATCACACTCGACCAGTTGACCGCGCGCTCCGCCGTCGTCAAGGCCCGATGCGGCCATGGGTAGTGCATGGCGACCGCACCGACCACGGCGCGGAACATCTCCTCCTTCGGCTTTTCAAAGAAGAGGGGAGGGAACAGGATGGGCGACGACAGGAAGACGATGCCGGCCACGAGCTCCGGGTGCAGGATGGCCTGCAGCGTCGCGACGACGCCGCCGTAGGACTCCGCCCAAATCCACATCCCTTTCTGCCGCACCCGCGCCACCTCCACACGAAGGCGCTCCTTGGAGTCAAACGTGTGGCACAGCTCGGCGCCCTTTCGGCAGGCCGCGGGGGACGATGGGAGGGGGAGGTACGAGCAGGCGCTGCGGCGGTACTCGCCCTCCGTCCGCCGCAGCAGTGCGGTGAGCGCCACACTCGTATCGCCTCCGTGCGGCTCGTCCAGCTGATCCGCATACCGCAAGGGCTTCGGCGGCGTCGACATCAGCGGATCGAAGTAGCGCAAAAAACGGCTCATCAAGGTATGCATAGAGTGATTGAGAAAGCGCACCTCCTTCATGGTGATGGCGGCGCTGTGCGTGTTGGACTCTTCCAGATAGTCCAGTGAGTAGAGCTCCATCCCCAGCATGGGCGTCTCCTGCGTGAGAACGGCGTCCTCAGCCTCCTTCTGAAGCCACTCGGGCACCCGTTGCCCCGTTCGCAGAGGCTCCATGGTGTGATTCTCTTCATAGGCGGAAAAAACGTACTGCTTCACGCGCTCGTCGTAGAGGCGCAGCGCGCGCACGCGGCGGCGGACGTTGGACTCCAGCAGAAAGCGGGAGAAGGATCGTGCGCAGTGGTAAGACCCGCCGTTGCCGTGCACGTAAAGCACAGGCACACGCGGAAACTCGCTCGCCCTGCGCGGCGCGCTGTATTCATCCGCTACAAAGTCGTAGACGCGCAGGAGACGATAAAAGCGCTCCTTCAGATGTGGTGATGTGACATCAATCTCGTCAAACGCTGGAAAGGACACCGGATTGAGGGTGATGGACTTGCCGCGATTGATCTGGAAGGCCCATCGATAACACCCAACAAGAAAACTATATATAATGATCAAAAGAATAAAGTTCAATATACTTCTGACAACCTTCTGTCTAATTACTCCTCTGGATTTTAAAAAATACATCTGATTCCACAGCACAAAAGGTGAGCAAGGTGAGTGTATGGTGTTGTTGCTTTGAGTATGACGTCGTGGGGTATTTGACGGCATCACACACACAAAGGAAAAAAAAACGAGATAAAGGAGAGAGAATGGAGAAAAAGGTAAACATAGACAAGAATCATTCCATACAAAAGAAACGGAACGGTCGGGAATCAGCGCCTTCCTTATTTTACTGATATTTGAAGGGAATACGTTTTTTTTTATTATTATTATTATCACTATTCTCAACTCGATACTGACAGTGTGCACCGGTTACATTGTACATGGCATTTGTCGCTCTCTCTTTTCTTTTTCCTTTTTTTCTTTTGTATGTGTTCAGAGGTACACAATAGAGATTAGCAGATTGTACGAGCAAGACATCATCGACCGACAAAAGGAAAACGGGAGCAAAGGAACACACACAAAAAAAAAGGGGGTGGGGGAGACCGTTCGTCTTTAAAAGGGTTGCAATGAAAGCAGCTTGTGCGAAAATGTCATGTGCCGTACCACCGCGTCCAGCTCGAGGCGGAACAACTCAATCTGGACACACGTCTCCAAGAAGGTCTGGTGGCTCATGATGGACGTCAGGAGCTCCACGCCCAGCTCTTGCATGTGGTCCACCTCCTCCACCTCATTCGGGTGGAACACGTCGTACAGCTGGACGTACTGCTCATACAGATACTCTCTCGTGAAGAAGGTGGCGGTGGTGCTGACGATGTCGGTCACCAAGTTGACGGCCTGCAGCCGTCGCTGCGACACGGCCGTCGGGGCGGTGGAGGGGTCGTCCGCGTTCGCCGCCTTCATCGCCTTTGCCGTGACGGCGCTCTTCGTCTCGCCGGCGACCACGGCCGCCGCCAAGGCGGTCGCGTACTGCATTTTCTCGTCTTCCTCGAACTCCAGGTCCAGCATCGCGTGGACCTTCTGCAGCTCGTGGTCGAGCCGCCCGTACTCCGCGTCCATGAGGGTGAACAGCACGCGGATGTCGGGCAGCACGCAGAGAGCGACAAACACACCGTGGAGCTGCCCCAGCACACGCGGCGGTAAGGACAGGGAGGCCCCCAGCACCTTGCACAGTCGAATCACCAACTCGGACTCGTGGAGCGATTTGCAGATCCATCGGTTTGCTTCCCGCGGCCGCTGAGACTTTCCATCGGCGTCGGCCGAAGCGCCCGGATCGGCCTCTGTAAAAAACCGGTTGAATGCGAGGAGGCGGTCGTCCAACAGGGCCATGGACGTGTTGCCCTCGACGAGCAGCAGCACCTTCAGCACATCCTCGGCGATCTCATCCGCCGCGCGCTGGAGCAGGGGCATGTCCGGTAGATGCAGCCGCGGCGAGAAGCAGTTCGACAAGAGAAGAGGCGGAAACTCGTCCGCCTGCTCGCCGCGTGGGCACACGTCCTGCTTCTCGAGCGGACGGAGGTGTAGTGCATGGCGCATGAACAGGTCGGGGGAGGAGAGGATCAACGCGCGCAGGAGTGTCAGCGTCGCCTCGAGCGTCGTCCACTCGGTCAGGTAATACTCCATCGCCGCGCGGATCGCCTCGTCCTCCTTTGACAGCTGCGGGTCGCCCCTGAGATGGGGCAGGATGTGCGCATCAAAGATGGTGCCCGTCTGCCGCCGTGCCGGCGCGGTCAGCACGTGCTGCACCAGCAGGCGCGGCATGGAGAGCTCGGCGCGGCCCAGCTCCTGGAGCAGCGTGGCTACGACCAGGCACACCGAGGCATACACGTGGCGGTCGTAGGTCACAAACAAGGGGAGCACGGTCCCCTCAATGAAGTCTTGCACCACCTGCTCTTCTAACTGCAGAGCGGCAGCCACGCGAGGGGCGCTGAAGCACAGCGTACTCCAGAAGCGCACGAGATTTCGCAGATACAGCAGCTGCAAATCGCTGTCATCGTTTCCCGGTATTTTGCACAGTGTCAAAAAGGTCATGCAAGCGCCGTGCAGCGTCTTAGTGACAATCTCGGTCTGCTGGGAGACCAAGTCCTGCACCCAAGGGTCCGGGCATTTCGCCAGCGACGTGACGGCGCCAAGGGCGTAGCAGCACGTGTCGCCGCGATGCTTCCACCCCGGCGCCGCGCTGTTGTGCGTGAGGTAGGGCAGCAGCGCCTCCAGCAACACAAACTGCTCCACCTGTTTCTCCTGCGCCCTGCGGGTGCCACTGGAGCTGGTCGACGTAGGGGGCGGCGTCGCACGCGCCTCGTCGCCGTCGCCGTGGTGCGCCACGGACGGTGTGTCCGCGATGAAATAGTTCGCCAGATCCGGCACGCACTCCACGCGCTCCGACAAGGCGCAGAGAAAACAGACGAACGCGGTCTGCTCCGCATCACTCATGGACCGCTCCATCGTCGTCACGTCATCCGCCAGCTTCTCCCTCTCTCCCCTTCGCGGGTCGGGGCTGCCGGCATCCGGCTTCATAGGGGACGCCATCGTGTCGGGGTTCAGCTCGTCCCCGACCTGCCGCATCATGTCCAGCAGCGGCACGATGGAGCTCTGGGGGTACAGCTGCAGCAGCGAGCAGGGCGGCTCCGAGTCGGACCGGCGCCGCGTCGGCAGATCGGCCTCGTGTAGCAGGTGGCACAGGAACTGCAGAACGGTGCAGCGCACGCCAACCGGCTCGTTCTGCTTCGCAAACTGGCACAGAAGCATGAGGAACACGTCTCCGATAGGCGCAAATGTGGTGGCCGTGGACGGGTGCGTCTCTACGGCCTCCGCATCATCAAACGGAGACACCTCCACGTTGGCCTCACTGAACAGAAAGGCGTAGCACGGCGGCAGTGCGTACCGCTTGCAGCCGTACTCGACCTTGCACGCGACGAGGCCCTCGTCCCCTTCGTTCCCGAGCCACTCCTGTTGCTCCTCTCGCAACAGGTAAAGCAGGGTGTCAAACAGCACCTCCAGCTCGCCCAGCTGTCCGTTCAACGCGTGCAGTTCCGCCGCCGTGCACGCGCACTGTACCCGTGCGAAGAACTCGCCAATGTGAGCCCACGTGCGCTCGACCTGCTCCACGCGTGTGGCGGGTTTGCCTCTTTGACGATCCGGACGGGACGACCCCGTGTTCGGCACCGTCTGCGTTGCGCACTGAAAGGCAAGCATCACGGCACGAGAGTGTGCAGTCCACACTATTGAGAGCAGCAACAGTAATTAGGAATCGATGTAATAAAGGTAAGAACTTGACTGAGTTAATGATTTAGACTCTATTCTGTTCACTATGCGAAGTGAATGGGGATCCAGAGGGATAAGAAAGAGTATGTGAAAGAAAGAGGATGCGTTTTGTGGTGTAGTCAGCACAAGGATGTTATGGAAAGAAACGGACATGAATGAAAAGGGGAGACACATGTTTCACAATTCAAACGAAAGCGATGTTATTATTGTGAACAGCATAGTGTTCGGTGGTAGCCATTATTTAAACGTGTGTTACCTTACTTCATTCTTAATCGTGAGCGGAAAAATGCAGCAGTATCAGAAAGACATCTCTGAGACACTTAATTTGGTTCCTCCTCGTCCTCCTCACCTTCCTCTTCTTCCTCCTCTTCTTCTTCCACGCCGAAGAAGTAGGGCTGCTTGTGTTTGATGTTGTTCCTATTCTGGTTTCCCAGCGCTAGTAGCGGATCGTTCTCCAAGCCGTGAGACTCTGTCACATCCGTTTCCTCTTCCTCGACCTCCGCCACCCGACGCCTCGCATCCTCCGGGTCTGGCAGTGCGGCAGCAATCGTCGTGGCCAGACCCTTGTTGTGAATCGGTTGGCGCGTGGGGGCCTGTCGGAGTTCCTGTGCCCGCTCCTGTGCGGCCCCCACCACCTCCTGCCAACCGGCATGGTTGGCCTCCTTATAGAACACCTTTAGCTGTTCGGGGGATGGCTTGTAGACGATCGTTGTCCCATCAATAACAACAACATTTTTGATGGCAATCCAGATGACCTTGTGAAACTTGCGAGGCAGCATCACCATGCGCTCCTCGTATTGATCGTTCGGACTATCTTGTTTCAGCACCAGTACGCGTATGTGCTGGTTGTGCGGCGCCTCGAGGCAAACCGCCAGCGTCTCCTCGTCCTTCAGACCCTCCCACGACGCCACATTGAGATACTGGCTCGTCAACTGCTTCGCACGATGCTTTCGCCCGGCGCCGCTCATGATGCCGAATGCGCACTTCCTTGGGAACTATTTCACTGTAGAGGTATTCAGGGTTGTAAGAAGAGAGAGGGGGGGGGGGCAAAGAATAGAAACGAGTGAGAATGAGACACGAATGCAGTGCATGCAAACGAGTCTACGCGTACATTCGGCATTCCCCGGAAAGGCGTTCAGCTCCATAGACACAATAGTGTTTCAAGTAAAGAGAAAAATGAGTACATCTTATACACTCTGATTCATTAGTTTATTTTTTGTGGAAAAAAGTTCCCCTTCTTATTCGCTCACGTAGGATCCAGCGTGAAGAAGACCGATCGCTACACATGAGGAAAGGGGAAGGTGATACATCGGCTGTTAGGACAGCTGTAGTAAATCTGGTATTTAAGAGCCTATTTCGCTTATCGTCGCACCGGAAGCAATGAAAGAGAACAAGCATAAATAATAGCAATAATAACAACGAAAGGTAAAAGTAGTCCCTGCAGAATCTAACCTGTTTACGTGTATGCTTCACTCAGAGCTCACCATCGGAGCAGTAACCCTAGTAATGTCGTAGACGATTATGGCCAGTCTCGGTAAGGTATAGGAAACGATATTTCACTTCCAGAAAAACGTTCGCCAGAGGATTCGTTATCTCCAATGCCGATGACCGATAGCAGCAACGTCATGTCATCCGGCTTGCCACCCTCGTACAGGGCGCCATCTTCGATGCACTTGGCTGCGTACGGGGAGTCGCTCCGGATGTCCTTCGACACGTTAATCGCCTCCTCAACGCAAAGCTTGCCGCCCACCTCCAGCGCCGCCATAATGCTGTCTGCTAACTCATTTCGAATGTTCACGTTCCGGATTGTGGACGACTGTAAAGAAACCGACACGCCCTTCGCATCACTCCATTCAAACTGTGTGTACACCTTTTCCAGAGGAGGCCACACCGCCTCCAAAATGCGCTCCGGATACACATTGTCGAATATTCCATCGGAGCCCATCACCACCACATCGCCCGGCTGCACGGGCACCAGCACCTTGATACCCGAGCTCGGTGTGTCCTTGCTGCCAGTGCCCAGCTGGAACGGGAAGTCCATTGCATGTGCCTGCTCCTCTGTACGATAGATGATCTTCCCGTACCGCAGTACCATGAGCGAGCAGTCCCCTACACTCACAACATCTAAGAGTGGGTTGTCCAAGTCTGTCAGGTTGGCGCTCCCAGCGTCCTCGTCGAGCTGCACCAGCGTGTATCCGTCCTTGGCGTGGATATCCTCCTTCGGCTCCTGCAGTGTTGCGACCAGCGCAGTGCACGTGCCCTGGACCTCACTGTGCTTGCACTGTTCGTAGGCGCGATCGAGAAGACGGAAGGACGTGACGGGGATGTCGCCAAACAATTCATCTTCAATGTAGTCGTACATGGCACGGGCCATCGCGGCGCTGTACAAGCCGGCATCCACTCCGGCGTTGTCCTTCCACCAACTAACACCGTCTAACACAGAAAGTGCGCCGTCAAGTGAGAGAAAGGCATCATCGCCACCAGTTTCAATTTTGTCAGGATGTGGAGTGAACTTGACGGTCCGATAGCGAAAGCAGAGTCGTCGGCCTAGGAGCGAGAGACTGCGTCTAAACATACTAAAAACTAAAAACTAAAAAAAAAAAGCAACAGTAAGAAATACTTGGAAGAGATGAAAAAAAAAGGTACTTTTGAATCACCGAAAAAAAAAAACTGTAATAATAGTAATAATAAGTAACACGACAATTAACTTCAAAGATAAATATGATGCGGATTGCACTAAATGAAGCACATCATAATGAAAAAAGAGAAAGTGAAACCAATCGAGACGAGCAATATAGAGAAACGATGATTTCTGAAGTAGCATCAACTGAAAAATCAAAAAGAGTCCAAGAGCATTGATAGGTGCGACACGAACTGAACACACTTAATCTAAACCGAATACACAACTAGCATTCTCTAGAAATGGGTGCGTCCATACTACTCACACAGAATTCATGACAACAAAATGTTTGTTTATATGTGTATACGTATTTTAAACACATGACCGTGCCAATCATCAGGGACTCACAAAGAAGCACGAAAAAAAAAAGCAGGCTGAAAAATCGGTGACAACACGGCACAGACCCTCCGTGTCTGTGTGCAGTCAACACGACTTTCAACCATCTATAGCGCGTTTTGTATGCAACAAGCGGGCAGGGCACACAGTCGCACACCCTGATACACACTCATACATACACCCAAAAGAAGTATAATTCTCTTTACGATACCACTTCACGTAGCGATCACATAACACCTTGTACATAAAGAAAAGTCCTACTTCTTCTTGGGTGCCGCCTTCTTCACGGCTTTCTTGGCAACCCTCTTGGGTGCTGCCTTCTTGGCTTTCTTGGGAGCAGCCTTCTTTGCCTTCTTAGGCGCGGCCTTCTTCGCAGCCTTCTTTGCCTTCTTGGGTGCCGCCTTCTTGGCAGCCTTCTTCGCGGCCTTCTTGGGTGCCGCCTTCTTCGCCTTCTTGGGTGCCGCCTTCTTCACAGCCTTTTTAGCAGAGGCACTCTTGACAGCAGCAGCAGCAGCAGCAACGCTGCCAATAGCAACGCCCTGAACGAACAGGTCGCACGCGCAAGGATTACCACCACACTCCTTGCATCCATCCGCCATAATGGACATATTGTATAGAGAAGAAAGAAGGGGGTTGGGATGAAGAGACAACTGGGAGAGAGTAAGAATGGCGGGGAGAGCGAAAGAGGGGAGAGGGATGATGCTCGCAGTGTGCGGCACCTCAATGTACGTCCTCACAAGCACCGGCGCGCGATCCGCCAGAAACAGCGCAAACCAGTGACGGCACGCAAAGGTAGGAAACAGTGGAAACGGAATCCACATGGTATCATTGGGAGGGA
>AUXH01000090.1:0-43453 GCA_000482145.1 Strigomonas culicis
TATATATATATATATATATATATATATATATATATAGATAGATAGATATATATATATATATTTATATATATATAAACTGCCCCAAAACACTTGCAACGCAAAGAACAAAAAAAGTGAAACGGAACGAAAAAAAAAACGATCTCATCCTGTTTTATCCTTAATATTTTTTTTTCGCTTCACCATGAACCATTGTACATCAGGTACGGACCAGTCAAGAACTGGAATCGACGTTTCTGAATCCGATTTTTCCAGTGTCTACGCTGATAGCGGGAGGCCGCAAAACACGCCGAAGCCGCAGAGTACAAGTGATGTACTGCATTCCAGCAATGACCGGACTTCTGCGCCTCTGCCTGCGGCACCGCCCAATTACAAAGACACTGTAAGAAGCAGTTACGACCCTCCCACCAAGTATGAGGACCCGTCACTGACGGAGCGGGAAGAGCCCGTGTGCACTATCTCTTTTCCTACGATTCACACCCATCGCACCTTTCCGCCCTTTCGCGCGGACGGCCAGAGCGGCGACATTTGTGTCACGAGCAAGAACAGCAGCAGCAGCAGCAACACGAACACGAACGGCAGCAACCACGGGAGCCCCGCGGAGCCGCGCCTGCCGGAGGACCGCCGGCCGCCGGGCCTCAGCGAGCTCTCCGTTGCGGCGGGCGCGCCGCCGGCGCCGAGGGAGGACACGGAGATGGATTTCATCCAGCCGAACGTGTACGTGCGCATCTCGGGGAGGGGGCGCGGCTCGCAGGCGGCGGCGTGCCGCAGCCTGCCGCAGACGCCGAACGGGCCAATCCTCGGGGCCCCACCCAAGCGCATGACGCACCAGCCCTACGTGCCCGTGCGGCTGGGTGTGGACTATTTCCCGAGCATCCACAGCATCACGAACAACAACAGCAACAGCTTCAGCGGACACCCCAATGCGCCCCTGCACGCGGGCGACGCGCCGAGCGCCGAAACCTCTCCCACGTCCGCCACGTTCGAAGGTACCGGCGATAACTCCGTCGGGTTGCGGCCGCTCTCCGTGTCGCTGCCGCAGGGGCAGCAGAGCCCGCAGGAGAGCATGGTCAGCACGCCCATCGCCATCGACGGCGGCGCGCCGCACGCGCTACAGGGCTCCTTCTCCGTGCACACCGCCACCTACGCGGGCGGCTCCCACCCGTCCACGGGGCTGCTGCAGGCCGGCGGCGAGCCGCCGGCCGCGCCGGAGAAGACGCCTGGCAGCGCCACGCGCGTGCGGCAGCCCAGCAGCCACCCGGGCGGCTTCTCGCAGCCGGAGACGGCGGACCACAAGGGCTCGCCCGGCGCCCGGCCGAGCGCCCTCTACCGCAAGGCGGACATGCTCGTCGGCTTCTACACGGAGAGCGAATCCGCGCCGATCATCGCCATCAGCGCGGCCGGCTTCAACGCGAACGCGCTGCCGAGCAAACATGCCCACCCGCCGCAGCCGCAGAGGTTCCACTCGGATGGGAATAACAACAACTACAACAGCAGCAACAGTGCCTACCCGTACGCGCCACACGCTGGCAGCATGGGCGGCAGCGGTTACTTCAACAACAGCGGCACCGCCTACCCCCACATGCCCACGCACCCGGGCGGCTACGGCGGCGGCCCCTACCCCTACGCGAGCGGGGCCAACGCGGCCGCGCCGGTCGGCCCGGGGGACGCGTCGCTGTACGGCCAGCCGCCGTGCGCCCCCCTCACGCCGCCCACCACGGTGCAGAGCATGTCGTCCTCCTGGCCACAGTTCTGCGGCTCGGCCAGCCAGGCGGACCCCACCTTCGCGCCCCACGGGCAGATCACGCCGCGGTGGGGCGCCTCCTATACCAGCAACAACGCGTCCTTCCACACCAACGCCCGAAACCCGACGACGATCGCCGGCGGCTCCCCCAAGAGCAACAGTAACAACACGAGCAACCACAACAGCAGCGCTACTGGCCATCTCAGCCAGCCCAACACATCCTACGCGATGGACAGCCATCCTCCAGGGCGCCATAGCGACGGGAGGTCCTCCTATATGACCTGAGGGTCTCTTCTCTTGGCATACGTGCTTCTCGGATGCATGATTGTAAAAGGAGTACCTCCCTCTCCTTCTCTCACTCTTTCTCTCGCTGCCTCCTCTGTCAATGAACTACAAAGGAATTCATAAGATTAAGAAGGAACCATACGTAAGCAAATGGATATGGAGGGAAAAGGAAGCTGGTGGTCAATAAGAAAAGTAAATATAGCAAAAAAAAAGGAGAAAACAAGTATGCTAACATTATTTTCATTAAATTAACAAGTATATATATATATATACTTGTATATATGAAAGTTATTAAATTATCAGCAAAGCCGTTAAAAAAAAGGGAGCAACAACCCCCAACCTCCAAAAAAGAAATATATACATATATATATAAAAGGTGTGTCATGCAGTAACGTGTATTAATTGTTTTTTCATTATGCAAAAAAAGAAACTATGTATTTTTTTTTTAATAGCATAATAAAAAAAAACGCACATTTTTTTTTCTGTTGCCTTTACCTATTATAATTATAATTATAATTATAATTATAATTATAATTGTTATTGTTATTATGAATTATTAGTTGCTGTTGTTCTTCATTTGATACTACAGTTTTTTTTTTCTTTGTGTGTGAGCGTGTTCAAATAAAATAGTGAGTGTTTCCAAGTACTTCCAGTCTGAAGCTGAAAGATTTTTTTGTTCTTTTTCTTTCTTCTTTATATTCTTTCTTTTTATTACTATTATTATTAACATTATGAGTGTTTTTGTATGTATGTATGTACTTTTTTTTGGGGTTTGTTTGTTTCATTGCTTCAGGATAACAGAAAAACTGATGTCCTACTTGTCGCGATATCGTTTTTTTTTTAATGAATAATAATAATAATAATAGTAAAAAGATGAAAGAAAAGACATAAAAAATAATCTGCCCAATGAGCTCAGCTGCGCTGAGGATTTCCTTGGTCTGACAGTAACGTAATTAGATTTTTCTTCCCCCAACAGCACTATTTGGCACCCTCTCACTAGCCTTGCAAAGGTTAATGAGTAATGGACAAGTGTACATATATGTTTATACGTATATGCGATTTTCTATATATTTGCATTTATCTATATATTCATCTATCTCTATAAATATACATCTATTTGGGTGTTAGTTTTCAGTGAGCCGTGACATTTTTTTTTCTCTTTTTCTTTTTTACTATTGTTTTTTTTTTTCGTGTGTTTGTGTCCCCACTCACTTTCTTACGGATCTTTTTTTTCTTCCACGCCGTTGTTTTATTCTTAGTTGTTCTCCTCGACCATTTCTTTATCATGATATTGTTATCATTTTTCTTTCTTTGTTTCTTCTTGATTTCAGTGTACGTTTTTTTTTTCTCTTCTGTTTTTTTTTCTTATTTGCTTCTTTCGTTCGATGGCTGTGTGACGATATCACGATAGTGTTTTTTTTTTAATTCGATTCATCTTTGACTTGTACAGTTTTTAATCGTTTCAACAACAAAAAATGAAAAGGAAAAGAAAAAGAACCTTGTTCTTTTTCTCGCTTTGATTTTTTTCGGTATCGTTGTTATTCTTCTTATACTATTGTTGTTCTCAAAACTTATCACTAACCGATTGTGGTACTTTCCAACGTGCATGATTGATAGGCATTGCTGCCACGTGTGCGAAGACGCTCGCAACGATAGGTCGCCACTTGTTCTTCCCTTTGTATCTTGTGCCTTTTTAGTGAATCCCATAATAGCGTAGTGTTTTTTTTTCTTATTCTTCTTCTTTGCTCTTCTTCTCTGTTTCCTGTTGTGTGGATGTGGGCAAAGCGGAGGACGTTCTATCCGAAGGAGGCGGCGGATGCCGATGGTGCGCCGCGCGCCGCGGAGACGCCGCGGTATCTCCAACAGAAAAGCGCCGGCGCGAGTGAGGGCGAGATGAGCGAGCACGACTTCAACTTCATCGCTTCGCTCGGCTATGGGCTCATCCCCGAGGTGACGAGGGAGGAGGCCGCGGCGCTGCTCCCGTGGGTGCTCGGCGGCCCGGCCGCGGCGGAGGCGCTGACCACGGACGACGACGCGCTCGCGCGTTTCTCGCAGATCGAATACTTCTTCGTGGGCACCGACAACGGCCAGCTCTTCCTGATGCCTCTGCTCCCGCCGCACCTCACGTCCTACGTGCGCGCCCTGCGCGCGGCCGCGGCGCCGCGCCTGCCGGAGAAGGGCGTGCGGCTGCTGCTGCACCGGCACATGGTGGGTGAGCCGGTGCACGCGCAGGACCACCTTGGCACGCTCGTCGCCTCGGGCTCGGCCGACGGCTGCGCGGTGGTGAGCTTCTACCACCCCCACCCGGCGCCTCTGGTCTGCATCCCGCACCCCAAGATGATTCGCTGCGTGAAGCTGTGGGAGGGCAGCGTGTTTGTGCGCGCCGCGCTGCAGGAGACGCCGCCGTCCGCGTGGGCCGCGGAGCTGCAGCGCGGCGAGAGCGCGGCCGTCTACCTCTTCACGGCGGACGAGGGTGCAGAGGTGCGGCTGTGGCGCGTGGACGCGCTGCGACGCACCTACGTGCTGCTGCACCTCTTCGTGATGTCGCCCAACGCCCCGCGCGCGTGCAGCTCGCTCGACGCGCTCGCGCGCGAGGAACGCCGCGGCCGCGCCACGCGGCGTGAGACGGACACACCGGCGCACTGCCTGACGCTCGACGGCGACGAGCGGCTGCTCGTCGGGACGGAGGGCGGCGCCTACGCGTGGCAGCTCTCCGCGCTCGCGTGGAAGGACGGCTACGCGACGGACGCCTCGCACCCGCTCTGCTGGGACGAGGCGCGCCGGCGGCCCGGCGGGCGCGACGCTGGCACGCTGCGGCGCCTACAGATGCGAGCGGCGCGGCTGGCGAACCACCACGTGTGGCTGCGCGATGCCGCCTTCGTGGAGCCGGCGATGGCGCGGTGCGCCGGCACCGCGTGGAAGCCCAAGTACGGCCGCACCATCACCGGCGGCATGGCCGTCGGTGTCGTGAGCAACATGGTGCGCGTGGAGGAGGCTGGCGCGCCCGGGGCGGGGGAGGCGGTGGCGGCGTGTCTGGCGGCCAGCGCCGTGACGGTGAGCTTCGAGGGCGGGCAGGTGCGCAACGACGTGCGGCTGCCGCTGTGCTGCGTGGAGCCGGTCGCGTACCCGCTGCAGCACCTGCGCATGGCGGGCAGCGCGTGCTTCGCGCTCGCCACGCTGGCGCCGGGCGCGCGCGTGCTCACCGGCGGCTCCGACGGCCGCGTCGCCGTGTGGCGCTGGCGCGCGGCGGACGAGGCGTACGTGCTGCTGCTCGTCACGGAGGGGGAGCGGCAGCCGCACCGCGGCCTCGGCCGCCACTTCTTTGTGCTGCGGCACCCGGACGTCTTTCTGTCCTGCGGCTTCGACGACGGCCTCATCCGCGAGTGGCACCTCTACGACGACCCCGAGACGTTCATGAGCTGCGAGCGCTGCTTCTCACTCATGCCGGTGGCGTCGTACGACAAGGCGACGGCCGCCGCGAACGGCCAGAGCAGCTTCAAGGAGATGGCGAACCTGATGCGCGCCGCGATGCGGGGGGGGGACAAGGCGGAAGGCGACGGCGGCAGCAGCGGCGAGGACGCGGACAGGGCCGAGGGGGAGGCGCCGCCGGAGGAGGAAGTGGCGGCCGGCGTCAGCTGCGGCGCCATCTTTCCTGCCTTCAGGGCGCTTTTCCTCGTCGGCACCTTTGACAATGCGGTCCAGACATACAGTCTGTCGGAGGTGCAGGGGTGCACGCCGCCCGCGAACTTCATTTACAACGGCCTCAAGACGGTCAAGCTGCCCTCGTACCTCAAGATGGACCAGTGCTACGAGCTCGGGAGGGAGGAAGAGGAGGCGGGGGCGAAGGCGCCGTAAGGGGTTCGTCTCCCTCTTTCACCTCTGTAAAGTGCATCCCTCTTGAGGAGTTGACTTGATTGCAACTACAACTACTATCATGATTAGTTATATATACGTTGATTTTCTTATTCATCTGCATGCTTCACGACATACGGCGGACGGTCGCAAGTGTGGAAGCAACGAAGTCACATACCCATAAGCAACAACAACAACAACAACAAAAAAAAACTGATTTACACTCATGTATAGTTTAAAGCTATCGAATGAATTAAAAGTGCGTATTGCATCTTTATACTAAGGTATTCTCTGTTCTTCATTTGCCTCTCTCTTTGCATCTTTCTTCTCCAAGATTTCAGCTATACGTATCCATTGAACCTTTGATTTCGATACATTCTTTTTCTCTTTGTTATTGCGACTGTTATTATACTATTATAAGCGCTTCCCGTTTCATTCGAAGTGTTCTTTCGTGTCTTTTCCTGTTAGTACGCCTTATACCTAATTATATTTACCAAACATCTTCGCTTTGCGAGAATGCAGAAACTTCCCTATGGCTCTACCTGGTCGAACCGTGAGGCGGACGGCAAGTTCTTCAAGAACATCGGCTCGGTTGTTGTGCAGCGACCCGACGGGTGCCGCCAGTTCAAATGGATCTTCAAGCACTTCACGCAGGGCGTCCCGGCCCCCAAGGACGGCTACAAGGCCTTCGGCGAGCAGTGGCACCAACAGCTGTCTGCCGCGACCGCCGTCGAGGACCTCCGGCTGAGGGACCCGAAGTCGGACCACGTGTTCTGGCTCGGTCACGCGTCGTCGCTGCTGTGCCTGGCCTCCGGCACGAACATCATCTTCGACCCCATCTTCTCCCACCGTGCGTCGCCCTTCACCTTTGCGGGGCCCGCCCGCAAGTTCGCGGCGCCCACGAAGATCGACGAGCTGCCGAACATCGACATCGTCACCATCTCGCACGACCACTTCGACCACATGGACGAGGCGAGCCTGCGCAAGATCTACAAGCGCTTCCCGGACGTGCAATTTGTCGTGCCGCTCGGCATCGACAAGCTGCTGGAGGAGCTCAAGATCCCGACGGCGTCCATCCACGCGCTCGACTGGTGGGAGGAGCGGCGCGTGAAGGACGTCGTCGTCGGCTGTGCACCGGCGCAGCACTGGGGCAAGCGCTCCCTGCTCGACCGCAACAGCCACCTCTGGTGCGGCTGGGTCGTCGGCTGGGGCGAGGCCGTGGACGCCGGCGCCGCCACCGGCAGCTTCTCTGCGACGTCGCCGACCGCGACGAGTGCGGCCGCGAGCGACGCCGCGGAGGACGTGAACGGCGTCATCCCCGGTGAGCCGACTGTGGACTGGAGCGCGGCAAAGACGTTCTACTTCACGGGCGACACGTCGTACAACGAAGAAATGTTCCGCCTCATCCACCGCCGCTTCCCGCGCATCGACATGGCCGCGCTGCCCATCGGTGCGTACGCGCCGCGGTGGTTCATGTCCGGCGCGCACATTGACCCTGAGAACGTGTCCAAGGTGTTCAACATTCTGCAGGTGCGGCGTGCCTACGGCGTGCACTGGGGCACCTTCGAGCTGGCGGACGAGCCGCTGGACGAGCCGCCGCAGGTGCTGCAGGAGGCCAAGAAGGCCGAGGGCATCGATAACGACGCCTTCGTGTGCATCCGGACAGGCGGTTCGCTTTCCTTTTAGTTCGAATTCTTCCTTACTTTATTATTATTATTATGATTGCTGTTTTCGTTGCTTCTTGTTTTGCGTATTCTATACCACTCTACTCCCACACGTTCATGCAGCGCGCATTCTCGCTGTCGGGTACCCTGCTTTCATTATTTCGCTGCGTACCGGCCACTGCTGGTGTCTCTTTTATGTGCTTGTCGGTGCTAGCATTTTCTCTTTCTTCCTTCTTCTTCTCTTTTTTTTTTTCTTGTGGTGTTCTGTTGTCTGAAGAGGTACTAGTCCAAAGACCCACCAGACTCGCAGTACCTTCCACTCCATGCAGCGGCGCACCTTTCAGAAGCCACGGGTCGCTGCCCGACGTACCCGGTTCGTGTTGACGGTGATCGCGCTGGTCGCCGTGGCGTGCCTCCTGGTGGTGGGTGTGGTCCACGTCGTGGGGGAGGCGCCGGTGTGGCTGGAGCTGCGCCAGCTGGATTCCTTCTTCGTCTGGGAGCGCGCGCCACGGCAGGCGGCGACGTGCCTTCTCGCGAGCGACGGCCAGGTGCACTTCCGCCCCGGCCCCACGCGGCCGACCGACCTGCTCCACCTGAGCGACGACGAGTGTCGCGCGACGCTGGCGCGCGTCCTGCGCCCGGTCGCGGGCGGCCCCGCCCCCGGCGCCGCCGCGGCCTTCCCCGCGCTGCCCATTACGTGCGGCGGCGCGCGGCCCTGTCCGCTGTTCAGCATCACCAAGAGGGCGCGCCGCGGGGCCGGCCTCAGTGCGCAGTACGCGTTGGACGTGCCCATGTGGCGGCGGGTGCGCGAAGCCCCCGCCGCCGCGCCGCCTGCCGGCCCGCCGCGGCGCGCGTGCCCCACGTCCTATGCGACGGTGCAGCTGGAGGGCTACGGCCGCATGCAGAACCAGATGCAGGCGCTCGTGCACACCGCGCTGTGGAGCGAGCGGCTGCACCGCACCTTCGTGCTGCCGCCGCTCTGCTGGAGCACCACCTGCTGTTGGGACGCCACGTGCCGCAGCCGGCTGGACGTGGAGCGCCTCTACAATTTCTCCGCGTGGCGCGCGGCCGGCCTCTGCGTCGTGAGCTACCGCGCGTGGGTGCAGGGCCGCGGCCCGGCGGACGTGGCGGCCGCCGCCGGCAAGCGCCTGCGCTTCTACCACAACGCCCTCGACCACAACCACCCGCTGCTGACCGCCGCGCGCGTGCGGCTGGACGACTTCATGCTGCCGACCGCGGCCGGCGAGGCAGCCGCGCGGCCGCATGCCGCGCGCGGGGAGACATACGAGGTAGTGCTGGACGGGTGGGCGGGGCGCGGCCTGCGCGAGGTGAAGGCGCCGGCGGCGCAGGCGCGGCGCGACGAGTGGCTCGTGCTGTCGGCGGAGACCGCCTTTTTCCTCCGCTTCCCGCTGGCGGAGACGCAGCGGCTCTTTGGTCTGCTGCGGCCGTCGCCGGCGGTGGCCGCGCGCGTGGCGGCGGTGCTGGCCGCCGTCCCGCACGGATCCGGCACGGTCGGCCTCCACCTCCGCGCGCGCGAGGGCACGTGCCGCCACGAGGTGCAGGGGATGGGTGCGACGCTGGGGCCGCCGGACGCGCGCAGCCCCTACGCCCTGACCATGAGCGAGGCATTTGAGGCGGAGGTGCGGTGGGAGTGCGCGCCGACCGCGGTGGGCCTGCTGGCGCGCCTGGCGCACGCCGCCCCGCGCAGCCGCTCGGTGCTCGTCGCGACGGACCAGCAGCAGGGGGCGGTGCTGCGCGCGCTGCAGGCCGCGTGGGCGCGGCGGCACCCGGACGGGCTCCTGCGCAGCCTCGCCGTCGCGCGGCACGCGACGGAATATGCGCTGCTCGCCGCGGATGTCGCGGCGGACTTCTTCACGCTGACCGCGGTGGACGTGTTCTGGGGCAATCGGCTGTCGGCGGTCTCGCAGAACGTGTGCATGTGGCGGCTCTACAACGGGAGGGAGTGCCACGGGTTTGCGGGTGGCGTGCTGGCCTTGACCTTTCAGGATGTCGGATCTTGATCGTGGAGAGCGTGGACAGGTATCAATGTACTATTTACAATAAAAACGAACTATCAGCGGGAGACAAGTGTAGAACGGCAGTAGCGCATAACATGTACACACACACCCACACACACACACACACACACACATCTATCTTTTCATTCATTATAATTATTATCGTTGTTGTGTTCTCCCCCTCCTCTCTCTCTCTCTCTCTTTCTCTCGTCATACATCTACAGTAACAATACGCCAACCCATCTAGCTTGAATTGAACTGGTGTCAGCATGATATTCGGCTGCAGCCAGCCCTTTCGCGAGGACGAGGTGCTCGCCACGTATAATGTGTACATGACGGCGCCCTCCGCGGCGAAGGCACACGTCTTCCAGTTCCCGACGCGGACGATCGCGCGGCCGCTGGAGATGAGCGCGGCGAGGCTGTACATGGCCGACGGCGGCGGCGGCAGCAGCCCGACGGCGACCGACGCCATCACCCCCGCGTCCCGCCTGACGCTGCGCTGCGAGCTCGACACCTTCGGCTCCCCGTCCTTCAAGGACGAGACGCAGCCGCAGTTCTTCGATGAGGAGAGCTGCACGACGTACCGCTACACACTGCAGGCGCACCCGTTCCAGCCTCGCTCGGACTACATGCTAGGCCGCATCGCCGACGGCGGCGTCCACCTGACCCCCGTGGCGTCGCTGCACAGCTTCATGCCCACGGCGCACACGGCGCTGGAGCGGGACGGGCCCATCACGGCGCGGGACGGGCCGTGCGGCGTCGAGCCGCCCTTCTGCAGCGCGCGCGCGAACGCGGTCGACAACTCGCCCATGTCGGAGCGCGTGGAGCGAGAGATGATGCGGCAGCGCAGCGCCGTCCTCAACAAGGCGGCCGGCGGCGCGGTCGCCGTGCCCTTCTACACGACGCAGACGGCCGAGAGCCGCGAGGCGCGGCGGAAGCTGGTGTCGCCCATCACCGGCGGCGTCGATGCGAGGCCGGCCTCCGTACGGCAGGTGCAGGACAGTCTCTACCCGCCGGAGATCCTCAGCTCGGGCGGCATCACCGGCGGCGAGGAGCACCAGCACTGCGTCATCCATGCCTTCGCGTCGCGCAAGAGCGTGCAGGACCAGGTCTACGACCTGCTGCAGCGCTGCCACGTGCTGCCGCTCGCCCACGTGCTGGACCGCGTCGTCGTGGAGGGAGACGCCGCCGCGTCGGTCGAGGTGCAGGTCCTGGACAGCCTCAAGCAGTACGGCTGCTTCATGCACGGCGTGTGGGTGAGCCAGAGCAGCGAGCGGCTGCGCGGCACCGCGGCGGCGCTGCGCGACATTGCGCTCGTGCACTTCTATCAGAGCGGCGACAGCACCGTGTCGCGGCGCGACCTCAACGCGCTCGCCCCGGCGCCGGCGCAGCGCCGGCTGCTGAAGGAGATCCTGCAGACGCTCGCGGTGCTGGACACCGCGGCCGCGCCGGCCGCGCGCCGCTGGCGGCTGCGCCACGTCCCCGCGGACGACGCCGGCCGCGTGGCGGCGGTGCAGGCCTTCGCGCGGCGCTACCCCGTCGAGGACGCGAACCAGCAGCACCACTGGCAGCGGCGGTGCGCCCAGGCGCGCGCGCACCTGCCGCACCTGCGGGCGAACCTCGTGCCGCCCGCGGGTCAGCAGCAACCACTGCGCCACGCCGCGGCGACCGGCCAGGCGGCGGCCACCGCAGCCAGCGCGGCAGCCAGCACGCTTTCGACCGCGCCGACGGAGGACGAGCTGCGGCCCATTCGGCAGTACATCACGCAGCTGTTCAAGGAGCACGGCGTGCTGAACAAGAGCCGCGCGAAGGAGCTCATTCTGCGCGGCCGCGAGGTGCACTGCCCGGCGGCGACGAACGAGATGCTGAGCCTCGCGCTCAAGGCCCTCGTGCGGGACTTCACGCCCAACACGTGGGTGCTGCACGCGACCGGGGAGCCCAAGGTGGACACGTACCGGCCGCTGCTGCTCGACATTCTGCGCACGATGCAGACCTTCCGCTCGGCGGAGGTGCCCCCGCGGCTCGAGGAGGCGCTGCGGCAGCAGCAGAGCGTCGGCGACGGCGCGGCGAAGAGGGAGGCGGTGCCGCCCAGCATCATACAGGCGGTCATCACGGAGGTCGCCGAGTTTCGGACGGGCGACCGCTTGTGGTATTTGCGAAGTGGTAACGCGATGACGGATTAACTCACCTTATTTCATTTATGCTCTTTCCTTTTATTATTATTAGTGTACCCCTTTTTCACTTTTCTGCGTTGACTCCCCTCCACTGATTTGATTCTCTACGACGTGCTCTATTCTATGTTGCTGCCTTTCCTGGTCTTGTCTCATTTCTTGAAAAGAAAAGTAATAGTTCCCAATCCTTATTCCCCTCATCACTCGTCCGTATACTACAAAGGCTGTTTATTCTGTTCGCTAGTGCTCTCGGACAGATGGACACGCTTACCTACAAGACCAGTGAAGGCGACGCGATCCCGTGCAAGCACGAGTACTCGCTCTCGCAGACCTCCTACGCCAACTACGTGAACGGCGTGCACCCCGTCATCGCCTCGTACCGCAAGATCCTGTGCATGAACGTGAAGATGCCGAACGTGCTGCGCATCCTCAGCCGCGAGGGTAAGTACGCCAGCGCGACGCTGAAGTGCGACGCGGTGCGCCACCTGTCCGCGGCGACGGTCGACAACGCGCACCCGATCATGTTCTACGCGGTCGGCGGCAAGACGCTGTCCGTGCTGGTCCCGACGGTCGAGGCGAGCGGCTCCATGACCATCACGCTGACGGATGCAACGCTAGAGGAGGGGCTGCACGCGACGGTGTCCGGTGAGCCGGACCGGCTCTTCGTCCTCGGCGAGCACCACGTCCTGGAGGTGGCCGAGGCGGACCTTTCCGTGAAGCAGAGGACCCCACTCGCCTCCAAGACGAGCGTCAAGTACCCCACCTTCGACTACAATAGAGCCGCGAAGCTCCTTGTCGTCCCCGCCAAGAGCGCGCAGCTGGACCTAGTCTCTGCCACGACGCAGAAGAGCATTCTGTCGCACGTGTGGGAGCCGCACCCGGACTGCACGCCGACCTACGCGCGCTTCTTCGCGCGCCGCTTCGCGGACGAGTCCCCGAAGGACGTGCTGCTTCTGACGACCGCCGCCGACAACACGGAGCTGCGCTTCTGGAGCTTCAACACGACGACGAACAAGTTCACGCTTCGCGAGGAGGTCAACCTCGCCGCGCGCGACGGCGAGGCGCAGGCCTTCACGATTAGCGTGACCCAGACGGAGGACTATATCATCCTCACCTCAACGAAGAAGCCCTTCGCGGTGGTGATGGAGCTGCACCGCGACGCGCTCAAGCCGCACCGCATCACGACGTGGAAGATGCCCGGCGCGACCATGTGCAACACGGCCTACGTCGGCAAAGTAGCGGAGTCGTCCCAGGCGAAGTTCAACTACGAGCTCTTCGTGGCCACGCGCACGGAGGAGGGCTTCCACCTCTCCCTCCTGGACGCGCACAAGCTCGAGGGCGCGTCCAACACGGCGAGACTGAAGCCGGACTCCGTCGACAACTGGTTCCCCAACTTGGACGGCGCGCTAGGAGGCCGCAGTGGGCCCGCGGCGACCTCCGTGACGGCCGTGTCCTCGTCACTCGGCGAGGCCAAGTCGAATAGCACCGTGTCGGAGGCGAACGTCGCGTCGATTGTGCGCAACCAGGCGAGCAAGTTCTGCGACGTGCTGAAGCAGGTTGACAGCGCGCTGCTGACGGTGCAGCAGGGCACGACCAGCACCATGCGCATGCTGCAGGACTCGCAGTTCCGCGAGGAGGCGCAGAGCATGGGCCGCCAGTTCGCCGTGCGCAATCGCCAGCGCCTCGACCGCGCCACCGCGGCGGAGCCGGCGACGGAGCCGGGTATGATGTCTGAGAAGCAGCACGAGATCATCGAGAGCATTAACCTCTTCGTGAAGGAGGTGGAGGGCGGCAGCGCGGCGGCGGCCTCGACGGCGCTCAAGGCGCTCCTGCAGAAGCACCTCAAGGTGTCCGTGGAGAAGGCCGCCAAGGAGATGGAGCGGCTGGACGCGCCCGGGTCGGTGACGGCGAGCATCAGCTCCACCGACTCCGCGCGCCTCTTCCGCAACGCCGTCGACGGGGCGACGAGCAAGGTGCTCGAGCGCACGCGCGAGTTCCACGAGCTCATGCGGGCGACGCTCGCCACCTCGGCGGCGGAGAGCGACAAGGCGGTCGCGGCGGCGGCGCAGTACACGGAGAAGCTGCGCAAGTCGCTCCAGCGCCTGCAGGAAGAGGTGGTCGA
The DNA here is from genome assembly GCA_000482145.1 of Strigomonas culicis. Classification (NCBI taxonomy): domain Eukaryota; phylum Euglenozoa; class Kinetoplastea; order Trypanosomatida; family Trypanosomatidae; genus Strigomonas; species Strigomonas culicis. The sequence goes on from AUXH01000090.1 coordinate 13,854, forward strand.
CACCAAGGCGATGGTGGGCCGCATGCAGAGCGGCGGCGCGGTGTCGGCGGTGGACCCCGACACGCTCGTCGCGCGCGCGGTGGCGCGGGCGGAGCAGGCAGACTGGCAGGGCGCCTTCACCGTCGCGCTGGAGTCGGGTGACCTGACCGTCCTCCTCGCCTTCCTAGAGCACAAGGTGGTGCAGGACAACATGGCGCTCGTCACGTCGCCAAAGACGCTGTCGCTGCCGCTCTTCCTCGGCCTGTGCCTGCAGCTCTCCTTCGAGCTCGGCAGTCAGCCCGGCGCGATGCCGCTGCGCCTGCACCTGCTGCACCTCTTCTACGTCGAGTGGGACGACTCGCTGCAGCAGATCAAGTTGGACGCCGCGAAGGAGGCGCGGAGCGCGAGTGCGCTGGTCACCGTGCGCCGCGAGCTGACCTCCGTGCAGGCGCAGCTGGAGGAGGTGGACACGACCAAGTTGGACCGCAAGAGCAAAAACAACCTGCGGCTCGTGAACCGCCTGCTCGGGTCCCTCCTGAGCGAGAGCTAGGCAGGACGCGCACACACGGTGTGGTGTGCGGACGCGTCGGGCGGTGTACACATATAACTAGATGTAGGATGGACAAGCCTCTTCGCCGCCGTTTTCCCTTTCTTCTAAATCAATATATTAATGTTGTTTCCTTTTTAGTGTGTTCCTCTGTTTGGTCCTAAACATCATCATCATCATCATCATTCATGATGAGGAAAACAACGTAGGTTGAATAATAATAATAATGGTTTTTTTACTATTATAAACCGTATATACGATATAGACTTCCTGTTGATTCTTTTTCTTCTCCGTTTGCCTTTCGTGTCACTGCATTTGTTGCCCTTTTTTCGGTTTGCAGGCGTTGCTTTTTTGACTTCTCCTTGTCCCCCTCTCCATGATTGCTACTTGAGCTGTGCTGTTCATTTTTCCCTTCTTTTCCTGTTCACTTTCAATGGTGTGTTTTATACTGTTCGCAACAACAAGGGCACTTCGTATGACCTACATCATACAGGAGCTGAACGAGAGAATGGAAAACTGAACAAAAAAAAAGAAGGAAAGGAGTTCATTTGTGTTGATGCTGTGAAGGCCCACCCCGCAGGAAGTTTTTTAATTTATTTTCCCATTTCTATTTTAAAGTCTTTTTTTTTCTCACCCTTTTTTCATTAATGTTGTCCGTGTCTCTCTCTCATTTTATGTTAGAAGTAATTAAACTAAAATACATCTCTCCCCCTCCTTTCCCAGAGGAAAAGAAGTTCAACGGTTGTGTAATCGTTTGTACCACACAGTTTCCCTTTCTGAGGTGTGGAAACAATCACGCTATCGTGTATTCAATGTGCCCTCTTCCCCCCTTTTCTTCTCTGTTTTTCTATCTTTCTGCTTAACCCACTGCCAAACTCGCACCTCTGCAGATTTTGGAATGACCACTAACGTCTACGTTGCGTATGCCGACACCTATGTGGGCGGGCAGGTGCTTAAGCAGTTCCTGTCGGACCCCGTCCACTACACCGTGCACGGCTGCGTGTGGGACAAGGCGGCGACGGAGGAGCTGGCCGAGACCTACGCCCCGCACAACTACCCGCCGCCGGCGGACGACGCGCGCACGAAGGAGGCCGGCGCGGAGGAGCTCGGCGAGCTGGGGAGCATGCCGCCGGGAGACAGCCGCAGCACCATGGCGCCCAACAGCCCGAGCAGCGGGGGCGGCCTGGCGGCCAAGGCGGAGAAGCCGTCGCACTTTTTCTTCCACCGCCGCGATACGGCAGCCGTGCGCAAGGCGCTCCTGGCATGTGACTGGATCCTCATGGAGCTGCGCCAGGCGCAGGACGTCTTCGAGGTGCTGTCCTACATTCAAAAGAGCTCCTTTGTCAAGCCCAAGCGCTTCATCCTTCTCTCTAGCTTCATGACCTGGTACGCGACCCCGCCGCTGACAGCCGTGGCCGCGTCGGCCGATGCGTCCGCGGAGGACGAGAGCGACGCGGACAGCGAGGCGGAGAGCGTGGGCGCGCCGTACCCGCCGCTCCCGCCCGCCGTCACGGAGGCGCTCGAGGGCGACAAGGATGGCGAGGACGACGACGACGATGCCGCGGCCGGCGGCGGCGCGGAGGACCAGGAGGTGCTGACGGAGGATCAGTACAACCGGCGCATGCCCCACGTGAACTACTTCAACTGGCGCGACGCCGAGCGCGCCGTCGCGGCGGCCCACCGCGTGGACGGGATGCCGCTGGACACCTTTGTGCTCTTCGGCGGGCTGCCGTACGGCGCGGAGGAGGGCCCGCTGGAACCCTTCTTCCGACTGGCGTGGAACAGCGCCAGCACGGAGGGGCTGCCCATCTACGGTGCCGGCAGCCAGTGCGTCCCCATGATGCACGTGACCGACCTCGCGACCGTCGTGCGCAAGCTCTTCGGCATGCCGCTCAGCCAGCTGCCGAACCCGTCGCTGCGCTACATCTTTGCGACGGATGGCGCCAACCTCACCTGGGCGCAGGTGGTGCGGGCCATCAACAAGGGCTTCCACTGCACCCGCCCGCCCGTCGCGATTGGACGGGAGGCCTTCCCGCTCCACAACCACGCGGAGTACTTCACCGTCAACCTGCGCGTGGACAGTGAGACGGTGCAGGCCATCATGGACAGCGAGGAGGCCCAGGGGGTGGAGGGCGACGGCGCGTGGGTCGCGCGCGGCGGCTTCGTAAAGTGCTGCGCGCGCGTGTGCCGCGAGTTCTGCGAGGCGCGGCACGTGACGCCGCTGCGCGTGGCAGTGCTCGGCCCGCCGCAGGTCGGCAAGACCTTCCTGTCCGGGAAGCTGGCGGCCTTCTACGGCCTGCCGCACTTCTCGATGGAGGACGTCATCGCGGCGTTTGAGGAGACGATCGCCACGAAGCAGGCGCAGCTCGCGGCCCTCCGGCGGAGCCTCGCCGCGGACGAGTGCGAGCGACGTCTGTCTATCAAGCAGAGGCGCGTGCTGAAGGCGCAGCAGCGCAGGCGCTACGGCGGCGGCGACGCGGCCGACGCGTCCGCCACGGAGGAGGACGGCGGCGACGAGGGTGACGAGGGGGAGCGCGAGGCGCCGTCGCCGACCCACGACGAAGGCCGTGCGGTCGAGCTCACCGAGCCGGAGAGGTCCGAGGTGGACGAGGTGATCAAGGAGGCGTTCGACGCGAGCCCGCAGGTGCAGAAGCAGCGACAGGAGATTGCGGAGATGGAACGTGTCCTGCTGCAGCGGCAGCGCATCGCGCCGCCGGAGGTGGACGCCGGCAACCCCAAGAAGAAGATCGCCCAGGCGGCGAAGAAGAAGTCCCTCAAGGACTCGCAGAAGAAGCGCGAGGACGAGATCCAGCTGGTGAAGGAGGGCCTCAAGGATGCCCCGTTTCTGCCCAAGGCGCTCGCCTTCATGGTGCGCTGGCGCATCGCGCAGCCGGACGCGCGCAACCAGGGCTACGTCCTGGATGGGGTCCCGCACTCCGTCGAGCTGGCGCGCCTCTGCTTCATGCAGGATGACCTGCCCGCCCCCGCAACGGAGGAGGAGGCGCTGGAGTCCTTCCTGCGGCCGGACCTCGCCGCGAACGCCGTCACGGCCGCGGCCGCCGAGTCCGCCAAGGCGCCGCCGGAGGAGCTGGCCAGCGGCGTGCGTCTGCCGGACCACGTCCTGGTGCTGGAGGCGATGGAGAACTATCTGTTAGACCGCTGGACCGCCACGCACGCCGGCGACGCCGCCTCCGCGAACGCGCTCGAGCAGTTCCACAAGGACATGGAGCGCTTCGAGGCAGAGTTCATCAACAACACCTACTCGCTTCTTAGCTACTTCGAGTGCGTGAGCACCGTCGCGGAGGGCGCGCTGCCGAGCGGCCGCAAGCCCGGGGTGCACATGTTGCCAGTCGAGGACACGGAGCCGCTCATGCCGCCACCGCCGCCGACGTCGGCCTACGACGTGGTGCCGCCCACTGCGGTGGAGCTGGTCGTGCGGCAGGTGATCGGCGCGCCGCACAACTTCGGCAAGACGCCACTGGAGCTGCACCAGGAGCAGATGCGACTGACGCTCCTACAAAAGGAGCAGGCCGAGCAGCAGCAGCGGGAGAGCGAGGCGACGCGGCAGAAGGAGGGGGAGGCTTTCCTCGAGGAGAGCGTGGCGCGCACCGTCAACCTGCATGGCCTCTCCGACATCAAGAGGGCGGACCTGGCTGCGTTAGAGGAGCTCAAGGCACCCCTGCGCGCGTACCTCATGAAGAGCGTGGTGCCGCTCTTGTCCAAGGGGCTGCTGCAGGTCTGTGAGAAGCGCCCCGAGAATCCGGTAGACTACTTGGCAGAATGGCTTTTGCGGAATAACCCACATGACGATATCATTGGAGACTTGTAGCTCAGCGACAGTAGGAGAAGATAAGCACTCCACTTTTTTTCTTCCTCCCTCCCTTTTGATTTTTATTGTTTCTCATTGACAAGCTATCATAACAACAAAATGTATCTAAGTATGTAAATACAAACTTGTACAACACACTTCTTTGTCCACTACTCTATACATATGCATATACAAAAGAAAAAAGCAGTTTTGTCATTTTAGGAGTGTATGCACTCTCTCGCTCACCGTTTACCTTGCACCGATGAAGGTTCTTCGTGATCTATACTATTTTTTTTCTTACTCTTTCCTTCTTTTCCTTTCTTACTGTTCTCCTTTATACATCGATGTATGTAGTCCTGTCAATGCTGACATACAACAATAGAGTATTATCCATTTGTATTTGATGATGGATTTTGAAAATGAATCACCACCGTTTGTAGAGGATGAGGCTAGCCTTAGCCACACCGACTCGGCCTCGGACGAGTGCGGGGTGCGTGGCGCGACGCTGCTAGGGCGGCCGACGCGCCTCAGCTACGGCGCGGACAGCGATGCGGACGACCACGCGCATGACGGCAGCGCTATGGGCTACGACGACGCGCCAGACCCCCTCTACGCCAAGTCGCGCCAGACGATGAGTGCGCTGTTCAGCCGCGTGGAGTCCAACAGCGAGGCGCCGCGCGCGTCGCCGGAGGGCCGCCGCGCCGTTGTGATGGACGCGCCGCCCGCCGCGCGGCGAGCGCCGGACAGCGGCCCCGCCGACGCACCGCTGGGTCCGGCGGTGCAGTCCTTCGCGGTGCACGCGTTCGATGCTGTGAGGCGGTCCTTCTGCGGCTGCGCGGAGCTCACCCTCCACGCACCCGCACCCGCGCCGGCGGAGGGCGCCGGCGGCGCCGTGCTGCTGCTGCGCACGGCGACCCATGGGCTGCGCCTGCGGCTGGCCCTGGCGGAGCACAGCGTGGTGCTGGACGTGCGGCCGGACTCCGCCCAGCACGCCTCGGTCGTCTTCACCGCGGGCGACCCCGCGGAGCTGCGCTGGACGCTCATGTTCCGCTGCCGCGCGCTCGTAGAGGAGTGCGTGGCGCTGTGCGCGCTCTACGGGAGTCTCCACGGGATCTCTGCACCCCTGCTGCCGCGCGCCGCCCCCGTGCCGTGGGTCGAGCACACGCCGTGGCACCCCACCGCCTACACCCGCGACGAGCTGCACCTGGCGGGGCCGCCGCCGCCGCCCGCGGAGGACGGCGGCGCGGTGCGGCTGCAGCTGTGCTGGACGCTGTGGCGGCTGGCCCCCCTCGCGCCCGGCTCCCCCTGCCTCACCGTCGCGCAGCGGCTCAGCGAGGTGCCGCGCGAGTCGCCCCACACGGTGGCGGCGGCGCGCGCGGCCGCCCTCGGCCCCGTGGCGGCCTGCCTGCGCGCGCTGCACGTCGGCGCGCCGTGTGTGGTGCGGCTCACGTCGGCGCAGCTGCGGCCCGTCCTTGACCTGCAGCTGGACGGCCAGCAGCACCTCCTCTGGTACGTGGCGCTGGTGGCGCGGGAGCCGCCGCCGCCGCCGCCCGCGGCGGTCGTGACGCACCCCACGGCGCGCATCGGCGACGGCGGCGCGGACAGCGCGCGCGCGGTGGAGCGGCTGCAGCGGCAGATGACGGTGGTGGAGGAGAAGATGGCGTCCGAGGACCAGCGGCACGCGCTGCTCCGCCTCCTGTTGGAGGAGCAGACGCGGCAGATCGAGAGGATGATCCGGCAGCAGCTGGGGACGGCGCCGCGCGACGTGGACGTGTGCGACGCCGCCGCGGACCGCGACACGCTCCTCGCCTCTGTCGAGCGCTACCGCCGCCTGTACGAGGAGGCGAGCGAGAGCTACCGCCAGTCGCTGGAGGCCCTCAACACGTATGCGCAGCGCGCCGACGCCGCGGAGCAGAATGCGCGGGTCCTGCAGCACGCGGCTGACACGCGCGTGGCGGAGCTGCGGGAGCAGATGCGACTGCAGCGCGTCGAGGCGGACGTCGCGCTGCGGAAGGAGTACGACCGCGCCTACGAGGAGGGGCGGCGCCGCGGCGCCGACGACGGGCACGAGGCGGGCTACCGCGTGGGGCACCAGGAGGCCTCGCACGCGCTGTCCGTGCAGCCCGGCGCCGTCGCACTGCAGCACGCGCTGGAGGCGCAGGTGCTCGCTCTGCAGTCGGACCTGACCCGCGCGCGCGAGGAGGCCGCCGCGCAGCAGCGGCGCGCGCGGGAGGAGGTCGCCGTCCTGCAGCAGCTCTGCGGGCGGGCGCCGGTCGCCCCGCCGGCCGCCGCGCGCCCCGTGCGGGCCCTGAAGCGTTCACTCAACCGCGTGTACACGAGCGTGGAGGAGCAGGTGCAGGCCCATGTGGCACACCAGGGCGCGCCCGCGGCCGCGACGGCGGCGGCCGATTACTTTCTGCAGTGCCTGTGTGAGGCCATCCAAGGCGAGGCGCGGCTCTTTTCGAGCGAGGCGGCGCGCGCGAGCGGCCCGCACACGCCCACGGCGGGAGAGGGCGAGACGCACACGTCGGGCGAGCGTGGCTCCGTCGTGGATGCGAAGACGACCGCCGCGCCGATGCCCGGGCTCAGCGCTTGTACGACTTTATCCTTATAGTGCTACATACCTATAACACAAAAACAACACCTACGAGACACGGACCCTGTTCCGCCGCGCCTCTAATGAGCAAGGCGGAGTTCGCACCTGTTCTCACAGGTAGAGAGAAGGGACAGAACAACAACAACAGAAAAAAAAAAGGGAACGCGAAAGAGATAAACAACTGTCTGTGTGTGTGCCGTTTGTCTTCATCCTACTCCATCTTTCTTTTCCTTCTTCTGTTCCTAGTCGCTACTATGAAGGTGTGGTCTCTTTCCATTGCGACAGATGACCAGCTTCTCTTCCATTGCCACGTCGTGAAAACGGCGCGTCACTACGCTGTCATCGGTGGCGCGCTGCTGGTCCTGGCCCCGCTTCTCTACAGTGGGGTCTACAGGACCGCCCGCAGCCGCCGCGTGCCCTTCAGTGACTTCTTCACCTCTGTCTGCCCGCACACGGAGCCCTGCGGCGTGCACCACGTCCACGAGGAGGAGAGCCACGCGCCGTCCGTCGCCGCGAGCGCCGCCTCCGGCGCCGACGGAGCCGAGCGCCTGACGCACCCCAACCCAATCGTCGCGGCGGTCCTCCAGCGTGTCGGGGCGTCGGTGGAGCGCATGCAGTACGCGCCGACGAGCGCCTTTGCGCGCGACGTGGCGCGCACGGCCACGGCCACCTTCCTGTGGTTCTCCTCGGCGGCGCTCCTGCGGTCCTTCGTGGTAGACCTTGTCAGTCACGCCGGCGCCTTCGCCGTGTGCCTGCTGCTGGACCGCCTGTCCGCGCTGGCGGCGGCAGACGACGACCGTGCGTGGCTTCCCGCGCTGCGGCGTTTGCTAGGGGCTGGCGCACTGTGTGTCTTGGCGCCCGCGGGCACCGACGGCGGCCGCCTCACGTGGTACCAGCTCTTCACCATCGCCACCTCGCTGGATAATCTGATCGACTGGTACGTGCCGAGCGTGCGCGGGGTGCGGGTGGCGGTGCGCTGCTTCCTCGCACCGGGGTGGACCGCGGTCTACCGCGTGCGGGGCGCCGGCCGCCCGTTCCCCGTCGATGTGGAGGTGTTTCTCTCGCGCCTGACGCCGTGCGGCCACGTCGCGCTCCATCTACTTGCGCAGCTCCAACAGGGGTGGGTCCCACGCGCCGTCCGCGGGGCGCTGCGCCGCGCGCGCCGCAGCGGCAGCGCCGACAGCGCGCACCGGCAGGCGGCGAACCCCCGCGTCCGCGGCACGGTGAGGCACCTGTGCGCGGTGTACCTGGTGGGGGCCGGAGCGTCCGCCATGGCGACCCGCCTTTCTTTCCTCGCGGGGCCGCTCCCCTCTGTGTGGCGGCAGCGGCTCTGGGTAGCGCCGGGCCCCGCGTTCTTTCTGCTCGGTGCCATGGATTGCGTGCCGCTGTGCTGTGGGCTCCGCGGCGCCGTGCAGCTCATCACCGGGGGGAGGGTCGGCGGCCAGTCTTTGAGAAAAGGGGCACGCGAGGCGTGACCACCGCACGGGACGACACAGACACCGTGTGCTGCTCCAGTAGAGCAGCGGCATGTACCCAATTATCCTTCAACTTTTTGTTGTTGTTGTTGTTGTTGTTGTTTGTTGTCGTCATCATTTATCTTTGTTGATGAATGGGACGCGAATCCCCGTACCAATTCCGTATGGAAACCGCTTACCACTGAGATGAGTACGAGTGGGACTTACGGTCAGCACCCCGTATGGGGGAAGCACTAGGTGTTTTGGCAACATTACATCGGCTGCGGTCAACGGGACGGTGGTGCGTCGTGGCTAGGGAACCCGGGCCAATGACTCAACCCAGCACACCATCGAGTTACACGTGGTTACGTGTAGCATCACCTCACACAAGGACGTTTCGTGGCGGTAGGTGATGCTACACGAGTAACTGTCGATCGACTTACCGTCGGGGTCTTCCTCACGGGGCCAGTTGGTCGATAAATATCACATTTGAAAAAAAAAATCCCCGTACCAATTCGCTATGGTATATGTACGCAACAGGTAGCTCTTACACGAATTGTTATCTTAAACGAAGCAACTTCCTTTTCTCTCTCTCTATCTCTCTTCTTTTTTTTTTCCGTTGCTGTGTGTTTGTGTTTGCTAATTATCTGTCTCTCTTTCCTGGGTGAATGATTGTTTTTCTCTCCTCGCACTCCTTTTCTCTACTTGTGTTTATCTTCCTTTTTATCCTATCCTTTATTCTACACATTAGTTATCTTCTTTTCTTTTTGTGAATTGTTACTACTGATTTCAACAGTAAAAAGAACAAAGCAACACCAACAATAACAGTAAGAAAAACGGTGTCAACAAGCAGTTGCCTAGTTGCCTACTAACTACTCTTTTTATACACACACACATACACGCGCACATATATATTTACATCCATCGCAGGCCTATGTCTGACGTCCATCGAGTGCGTGCACTCCTTGTGCTGCTGGCAGCGGCCCTGCTGCTCGCTTCTGCCCCGCACGTGAAGGCGGCCTGCGTGACCGGGGGCTCATCGTGCTGGCAGAACACCATCACGGGTATCACCGTAGGTGGCATGAACCCTGGTCTCGTCACGTCCTACGGCACCAACGGGTACAGCAGCCTCACCCTCTCCACGAAGACTTACAACGCGGGGGTTGCCGTGTGCAAGAACGCCGGGTACCTGCCCTACACGGACCAGGTGCCCAAGGTGGCTGGCACCGTCATCTTCGGCGACAGCGTCATTTCCTCGACCGGAAGCTTCTTTATCGGCGCGACCGCGGACGGCGATGCAGCGTCTTGCACCGAGGGCACGGAGAGCGGCAGCTCCGTTGGCGCGACCGGCTGGAGCAACAACTGTTTCTACCGTTTCCTCGACGGCTTCTTCGACATGTACACCTACGTGACGCCGGCGGGCGCCTCGCTGCCGGGGACTGCCTTCTGGAAGGGCAACTACATGTACATGTACAACTCGGGGGATGAAGCAAGCGTCCAGAGCCAGATGCTGAACGGCTTTGCCGGCTTCAACTGGGCGCCGGAGCTGGCGTACCCGCTCGGCCGGCTCTACCTAGCGGGGAAGGTGGACACTACCAACAGCCAGTACGTGGCGCGCTTCGACACCACCGCAACGCCGCTCACGGCCACGGATTCCTCGGGTGACGACATAAAGGGCCGCTTCCCGGGCGCCAACACGCTGGCCACTCTCTCCGCGCTCTGCATTGCGCAGATCTCGGCGTACGCCGACACGGGCGACCTAAGCATAACGCAGCCCACCTTTGTGCAGGGCTGGAAGGACCTGACGTGGCTGCAGAAGCGCTGGTACCTCCCCTTCATCCTCATCGCCGGCGCCATCCTGGGTATCCTCCTTGCCATTCTGATCATCTGCTGCACGAAGAAGGAGACGGTCGTCGAGCCGCTGTACCCACTGGTGATGCGCGAGCGCATCGGCAAGGGATACACGTACAGCGATGAGGAGGGCGAGATGGAAAAGAACCCCCTGGACGGCAAGCGCCGCGGGTCTGGCTTTAACGTCAACGGCGATATGGACAGCCAGGGGTACATGTAATAACCTCTGGACTTCTGCACCTACCGCTGGAGGAGTGCGCTCAGTATTCGAGTTATCATCATGATGGCGACGCGGCCATGCTGCCATCGGCGCGCGGGATGGATGAAGAGCCGCGACGGCGGGGGGGAGATGATGACGCACAGGGCACGGTAAAGGGCGGCCGGCACCGTGACTCTCGGCGCAGCAAGAGCCGCGTGTCGACCAACACTTTCAGCGAGGTGGAGCTGTGACAGGGGGGCGAGCTCGAAGAACACAGGTGAGCTTGTGCGTTCGGACAGTGTCGGACAGATAGTACCTGTTTTTTTTTTAGCACTTTTGGTTCTTTCTTTCGTTCACTGTTTTGTTTTTCTTTTTTCTCTTTTTGCTTTGGTTTTCTTCTCTTTGCGTTTTTAATAGCTTTACAAGAGAAATAGTAAGGAAAACAAAAATTGTTGTGAATGCCTGCGTTTACTTCTTGTTTTAAATACGGAAATGTAGGCCTTTTGTGTTTTAGTATGGTTAAAGTTAAGGAAAAAAATATTGTTTTTTGAGGATTCGTTAAACGAGAATAAAAAAAAGGAAGCGTAACAGCACTTTTATATATACACATTTTTGAAGGTAAAGTAAAATGGTATTGTTTATGTATGAGAAATTTTTTTCGTTTATTTCTTTCATTGTTTATTTCTTCTGTGCATTGTGGTTTTCATTGATTATTCTTTTACTGTTTTCATACTAATTATTTACTGTCTTCAAAACAACAATAACAAAAACGGATATGCGCAATACAAATAATAATACTCTTGTTTCCTTTATGCGTTACTCCTGATTCTCTGTTCAAACAATGTGCTACCCAGTATCTATGTACGTCTTCCTTCCCTCTTTTATGATCCTGTGTACCACCATGGAGAGAACACAAGAAAAAAAAAAGACAAACAAACGACATTAACAGAAGAAAACCATTTGTTTTGATATACAACTATATACGTGCATATTTACATCATATCTCAACTTATGGCTGACATCCATCGAATGCGTGCACTCCTTGTGCTGCTGACGGCGGCGCTGCTGCTCGCTTCTGCCCCGCGCGTGAAGGCGGCCTGCGTGACCGGGGGCTCACCGTGCTGGCAGAACACCATCACGGGTATCACCTACGGTGGCATGAACCCTGGTCTCGTCACGTCCTACGGCACCAACGGGTACAGCAGCCTCACCCTCTCCACGAAGACTTACAACGCGGGGGTTGCCGTGTGCAAGAACGCCGGGTACCTGCCCTACACGGACCAGGTGCCCAAGGTGGCTGGCACCGTCATCTTCGGCGACAGCGTCATTTCCTCGACCGGAAGCTTCTTTATCGGCGCGACCGCGGACGGCGATGCAGCGTCTTGCACCGAGGGCACGGAGAGCGGCAGCTCCGTTGGCGCGACCGGCTGGAGCAACAACTGTTTCTACCGTTACCTCGACGGCTTCTTCGACATGTACACCTACGTGACGCCGGCGGGCGCCTCGCTGCCGGGGACTGCCTTCTGGAAGGGCAACTACATGTACATGTACAACTCGGGGGATGAAGCAAGCGTCCAGAGCCAGATGCTGAACGGCTTTGCCGGCTTCAACTGGGCGCCGGAGCTGGCGTACCCGCTCGGCCGGCTCTACCTAGCGGGCAAGAAGGACAGTGACAGCAACGTGGCGCGCTTCGACACCACCTCAACGCCACTCACGGCCACGGATTCCTCGGGTGACGACATAAAGGGCCGCTTCCCGGGCGCCAACACGCTGGCCACTCTCTCCGCGCTCTGCATTGCGCAGATCTCGGCGTACGCCGACACGGGCGACCTAAGCATAACGCAGCCCACCTTTGTGCAGGGCTGGAAGGACCTGACGTGGCTGCAGAAGTACTGGTACGTCCTCTACATCCTCATCGCCGGCGCCATCCTCGGTATCCTCCTTGCCATTCTGATCATCTGCTGCACGAAGAAGGAGACGGTTGTGGATCCTATGTATCCCTTGGTGCTGCGCGAGCGCGTCGGCAAGGCATACACGTACAGCGACAGCTACGATGACTACGTTCCCAGAAACCCCCTGGACGGCAAGCGCCAGGGCTGTGGCTTCAAGACGAGCACGCCGCAAACGCAACAAGCCGCTGGTATCTACACTAACAGTCGGAGGGGCACTCAGCATGGCAGCTATTTTGACGACGAGGACGAGGCCATGATGCCATCTGCGCGCGGGATGGATGAAGAGCCGCGACGGCTGGGGGGAGGTGATGACGCACAGGGTACGGTAAAGGGCGGCCGGCACCGTGACTCTCGGCGCAGCAAGAGCCGCGTGTCGACCAACACCTTTAGCGAGGTGGAGCTGCCGCAGGGGGGCGAGATCAACGAAGAAAGCAACTTGTGAATCCTAAGAGCGTAGGATGGTTTTGATTTTCTTAATGTATGTTTGACAATTATTATTGTTTTTGAATGTGTATTGTATTTTCGCTCTTATTATCCTTTTAATTGCGTTACATTTTTTTTTCTTTGCACTTTTTTCTTTTTGGCCCCGAGTTGAAGTGGAGGAAAAAAAACTATTGGCGTTCATTTTATTTTCCTTTAAAGGAGTTTGTGAAAAAAAGCCGAATAGATGGAATAGAAGAAGAGAACAACCTCTCTTCGCTCATGCAGTGTGTACGGAAGCGCTGGATCTTCTTCGCTGCTTCACAGAAAAGTCTTCTTCCTTCTTTTCAAAAAAAAAAAAAGATGTCCACAATCACCTTTACCCGACGTCATGACAGAGAGTGTCCGAAGGTTGAATGGAAGGAGACCCTGTTCACGCACAACGCAAGAGGTATTCATCAGCAATTAAGTAATTTTATACAGATCAAATAATAAACGAAACAAATGCGAAAACAACAATTTTTTTTTTCGTGATTCGTTTGTTGAAGATATTTTGTCTCTTGCCAGTGTATGAATGATGAGCAAACTGAATCGAGATAAAGCATATACCTCTCTCTTTTAATTCCCATTTACGGGGAGAAGTTTTTTTTTTTGCGTATAAGCGTGGTTAAAGTGTCAAAGGAAGGGAAAAAAGTTCATAATTCTCTTTTTTTTTTGTGTGTGTAAAACATTAATTTCCTTTTTCTAAAAAGTGAGTCTGTTTTCTTTTTCATTCTTTATGCTTCTACTTTTTACTGTTTAGTGTTGACTTTGCTATTTCTGAACACTATCTCTATGTATATACGTGTATATCTTCTCCCCCAAAAAAGCCAATTTTTTTATTTTGCTATTATCTGTATTCGAAAAGAAAAAAAAGACAGAAGAAAACTAAATTAGATAACGCGCAATACGAAAATGAAAATAAAAACGTTACTCATGACACGTAGAGGAAACAGACCGTCATCGGCTATGTATGTATGCAATTTCTTATTATTTGTCTTGCTCTACGTGTCGTCCTGAAGGGAAAACTAAAAAAAAAAAACATAAAATACAGATGTATCAGTACCTTTCAGATACACTTTCTTTTGCATTGTTATTAGCATATATACATTTTTTTTCTTTTTGTATTGTGAAAGGTACGTTGTAAACAGATCATCATACGTTGATGGAACGGAGAGTGAAATGGGACCGACACGCCTCCCTGACTGGTGCGATGCCAATGATATCTCTACCACTCCACAGCACACATCTTCTCCTCGCTCCACTTTCTCTTTAAGTATTGCCTTTTAAAGTACTTCTTGCACGATTAGAAAAAAAAATGTTAAATTGATTCCTGTTCGCAGCAACACAGCGCCGCACAAACGCCACAGCGGCAGCAGCGGGGCGGCTCACACACACCGCTGGGCGCCTGGGGTGTCGACGGCGTCAGCAGCGGCGCGGCGAGTGAGCGGCAGCACGGCGGCCGTGCGCTTTGCCCTCCATCTCCAGAAACAGTTTTTTTTTTTTTTTGCTCCCCCGTTGCCAATGATTTGTATCGTTGTTTGTTTGTTTACGTGTTGTGGAATTGTACTGTTTTCCTTTGTTCTGCTGTTCGCACCGCCTGTTAGTGTGGTCCTTTTCATCGTTTTCACGTTTGCTATTACTGTTATTGTTATTTCTCTTGTGCTTTAGGGCTAGGGTTAACTGCACCCTTCTGACTGTCTCTCTACTTCCACTGTCATATTATAAAGATGTATAGGTTTGATTTCTACTCCCTCTTATTCTAGCTCGCTTTTTATCCATTTTTGCGAAAAGGAAAACACTTCTCTTTTTTCTTATACTTGTTGTATTAAAAAAAAAAGGTCAAATAATAAAATATACGATTGCTGAACAACGTATACATTTTGCATTCGCGATATATATATATTTTTCTCAAGATGTTTCCATCTCGCACTCTCCGTCTGCTGACGGTGGTGCCGCTGCTGCTCGTGGGCGTGACCACCGCCTTCGAGTTCGCCCCCGTGCTCACGTCCTTCACCGTCTCTGACTCAACGGACTCGTACGCGGCGGCGCTTGCGTCCTGTGGCGCGCGCGGCGGTTACCTCGGCACCGAGCCGAACACTGCCATGCGCACCCACCACGCGGAGCTGGGCGGAGCCGCGAAGGGGGCCGTGTGGTACGCCTTCCTCGGCGCCAACGTAGAAGCCCCGGATATCACGCCGCTGTGCAAGGACTCCTACATGACGAATCCCACGGACACCGCCTCCCCCGGGGACTGCATCTACCGCTGGAAGATGGGCCGCTACCTCGACTTCACGGACGACTCCACCTTCATCGGGACGAAGTGGTACTACCGCAGTGGCATCTCCTTCTACCGCGGCACGCTGGCCTCCACCTCCACGACGGACTGCACCTACACCATCAACAACACCCTTCTTCCGTGCGGCCCCATCAGCGGCTTCCGCTCCTTCTTCATGACGAGCTCGACCGCGCCCAGCGGCACGGACTCGGGCACCTACATCGCGAACCGCCCCGGCTTTGACAACGGGCACTATCTGGTGCTCGTCGGCACGGGCACGAGCACGGTCTGGAGCGACAACGAGCCGTCCGGCGGCTACACCTACAAGGGCGCGACCAGCTCCGGCAGCACCTACACGCTCTCCACGGCGGGCATCGCCGGCACCAGCACCGACTTCATCTCCCTGTGCGACGCGCAGGCGCCCTCCCGCATCATGATCGAGCCCTACACGGACCCGGACAGTAAGTCCAACCTGATGTGGTGGGTCATCTTCCTCTGCATCCTCTTCTTCCTGCTCGGCCTGTCCTTCGTCATCCTCGCCTGCTGCCAGGAGCGCGAGGACAAGGACGAGCCGCCGGAAGACGCGCCGCAGTGGGCGAAGATCGAGGCGAGCCAGGTCATGAAGACGAAGCGCTACATCAGCCAGAAGTCCTTCAGCGTCGTCGAGGATGAAAAGGGGGACCACGAGCGCGAGATGGGCTCCTACTCGGACGTGGGCAGCCGGTCCGTGGTCGACAGCAAGTGCGACACGACGGAGAACTGCCAGTCCGGCTACTCTCTGGCTGAGAGCAGTAGGTGTGGCGAGGCTTCGCCAAAGACCAACAACTGGGTGTAGCGGAAGTGGAGGGCCTGAGATGTACCATCCAATATGTTTCGTTTTAGTTTATATGGCATTTTCTTCTCTGAGTAGCTGTTGCTTTCTGAGAAATCTTGTTTTTTTCTTTTTGGTGTTTTTCTTTTCTTTCCTTTTACGCCTTATTACGTAAATGAGTGTATCTTCACACGTGCATAATAATAATAATAATAATAATAATAGTAATACGAAAACACATGAGTAACTTGGAAGAGGAAAGCCTTTTTTTTTTGCATTTCTTCCAGTAAACAGAAAACAGAAACATAAAGTAGAAGGTCAAAAGTACCGGCAAAGGCCAACGTCATACGTTGTGAGGGGGCATACGATCAAGAGTCGCAGTCGATGCTGTACCGCCGGTTTGCGTGTCTATAAAGAAGGGCGGTGTCATGCGTCCCGCTCTGCCCCAGAATCTCACACTGTCACCTTAAATATGCATATATATATATATATATATATATATATATTTGTATCTTTGTGTATGTGTCCTAGCTCATCGTTGTTGCTGTTTTGAATGTGTGGACGCACTTTGTCCCCCTTTTTTTTAAGCCGGATATGTTTTCTCTGGCCGTCTGCAGCTGAACGGGAGGTTGCGCGAATGATGAATCGTTCAGGCAGTAACGAGAGAATAGGATGAACTGATAAGACAAATATATTTTGGCATAAGAATGATGATAATAATGAAAAGTAGTGAAGGTAATTCACTTTTTTTTTTTTGCAATTATCTCTCGCAATTTCTTTGTATATATAACCCTTCCTTCGCGTTTTTTTTTTCTCATTGTGTTTCTTTGCAGTTGGTTCGTAGTTAAAGCAGCGCAGTGTACACGTCGCTAGCTTTCATAATACTACATCACTCTCTTCTTTTTACTTTTGAGTACTGGGAAAATGAGATGCTATTTGCTTTGTTCTTTTTGCTTTTTTTTACTGGACGTTTTTTATCATTATTAATTATACTAAATTCCTTTTTCTTTTTTGTTTCTCTGTGTTTCTTCGTTTCTTTCTGTTTCTCTTATTGTTTCAAAGTTTCTCTCTTTTTTTGTTGTTTTTGCAATGTTCTTTTTTGTTCGAACCTCATTTTTTTTTAATATGTATTGTTGATTTAAAAAAGTGGCGTGTACATATATCGTTTTTTCTTCTTTAACTTCTTGTTGTGTATGTAAGAGGTACTCGCGGTTCTGTACTTGTTTTCCCCATTTTATTTTCATTTTTATCTTTTTTTCTTTGCATTTGCCTTTGTTGCACACTGAGCGTTGGTATACCGTGTAGAGTGTTCAGTTCCTCTTCTCAACGATACGTTCAATTAGAGCTGCAAAGGTCTATCGAAAATAGATGATAATCGAGATGAGTTGCGTAAAAGATGAAAAAAAGAGTACTTTCATTCAAAGAAATAAACACCTGTTATAGAAAGAACAAAAATAAATGTAAAATATAATAAGAAATATTCTTATTTTGTTTTTGTAACTATATATGTTTTTTGTTCTTTTCTACTCGAAATATGAAGTAGTCCTCAGTGACAACTTAGTAGCCTGTTTAATCAACATTTTTTTTTTTCGCTGTCTCTCTATCACTTTTTAATGCTTCATCCTTGCTCCACTGTTTTCACTCACCCTGCATCTCTACTTCTTACACATTTCGAATGAAAGACATATTTTTTTTTGTCGTTTCTGTTATTGGTTGTTCAATTCACCATCATTTTATAGTGTGTCTTTTCCACTCGTCTTCGTCGTCTGTTCTCTTCTTTCCCCATTTACCGCTCGACGGTGCAGTGATGTCATGGCGCCCGTCGCGCGTCTGAGGATGAACGTCCCCCGTCGCTGCGGTGGACGCGCACGACCTCCAGCGCGCGTGGGGGGGGGGGGATCTAGGAGAGCACCTCAACGGTGCGTAGAGCGCGCACTGACGCGGTCTCTCGAGCGATGGGCGAGGTCTTCGGCACGGTTAGGAAACGTCTATTTATTTGTTTGTTTGTTTTGTTTTGAAGCAAAAAAAAAAGAGGGGGCTCTTCTGTATGACCTCATTTTTTAAAAAAAATCAGTAATTGCTCTCAGTTTCTGCTTAGTGTGCAAAAAACACAGTTTTGCGCGCAGCGGTAAGTGGGTCTGTGATGCATGTGCGTGTTGCTCGTAGGACGTACGTTGTATTATTGTCTTGCCGTTACAGAGTTATGGGTTTGCCTTCATTCATGCGTATTCCGTCTTTTGCACGTTCTCGAGTATCGGTGCAGAAAGAAATACTTCTCTTATCACTATAATGTTTCCTTCGTTCTTCATTCATCTCTCTATCTCTCTTTCTGCTTATACGTATTATTCTCGTCAGAAGTAGTTTTTTTTTTTCGTTTTGCTGTTCGTATAATACATTTTGCCTTTTTTTTTCTGTAAGCCTACAGTAGCACTTACGCTTACGTGGAAAAAAGAAAAGAGAAAATCCATATATATTGAAAGAAAATCTTTTTTTTTTCAAGATGTTTCCATCTCGCACTCTCCGTCTGCTGACGGTGGTGCTGCTGCTGCTCGTGAGCGTCACCACCGCCTACCAGTTCGCCCCCGTGCTCACGTCCTTCACCGTCTCTGACTCAACGGACTCGTACGCGGCGGCGCTTGCGTCCTGTGGCGCGCGCGGCGGTTACCTCGGCTCCGAGCCGACGACCGCCATGCGCACCCACCACGCGGAGCTGGGCGGAGCCGCGAAGGGGGCCGTGTGGTACGCCTTCCTCGGCGCCAACGTAGAAGCCCCGGATATCACGCCGCTGTGCAAGGACTCCTACATGACGAATCCCACGGACACCGCCTCCCCCGGGGACTGCATCTACCGCTGGAAGATGGGCCGCTACCTCGACTTCACGGACGACTCCACCTTCATCGGGACGAAGTGGTACTACCGCAGTGGCATCTCCTTCTACCGCGGCACGCTCGCCACCACCTCCACGACGGACTGCACCTACACCATCAACAACACCCTTCTTCCGTGCGGCCCCATCAGCGGCTTCTCCTCCTTCTTCATGACGAGCTCGACCGCGCCCAGCGGCACGGACTCGGGCACCTACATCGCGAACCGCCCCGGCTTTGACAACGGGCACTATCTGGTGCTCGTCGGCACGGGCACGAGCACGGTCTGGAGCGACAACGAGCCGTCCGGCGGCTACACCTACAAGGGCGCGACCAGCTCCGGCAGCACCTACACGCTCTCCACGGCGGGCATCGCCGGCACCAGCACCGACTTCATCTCCCTGTGCGACGCGCAGGCGCCCTCCCGCATCATGATCGAGCCCTACACGGACCCGGACAGTAAGTCCAACCTGATGTGGTGGGTCATCTTCCTCTGCATCCTCTTCTTCCTGCTCGGCCTGTCCTTCGTCATCCTCGCCTGCTGCCAGGAGCGCGAGGACATGGACGAGCCGCCGGAAGACGCGCCGGAGTGGGCGCAGCACGAGGCGAGCCAGGTCATGAAGACGAAGCGCTACGTCAGTCAGAACTCCTTCCGTCTCGTCGACGCCAGCGATGATTACGAGCGCGAGATGGGCTCCTACTCGGACATGGGCAGCCGGTCCGCGGGCGGCGAGAATGAGAAGTACGACGACGAGGGGTCGCGGAGCATGAGCCGTTCGGGTAGTAACATGTACGACGAGGCGGCGAGTGGCGGCGGCAGCTACAGGGAGGGCTACTACTAGTCGGAGTGACGGTGTGTATACGCGTTCTTTCTTTCTTTTTTCCCTTCAGATTTGCTTTTCTTATACGATTTAGAAATACCTTTTTTTTTCAGTGTTAAAAGTTACTCTTACCTTTCCAGATTTTTCCCAAAACTCATGAAACAGAGTCTTTAAAAAAGGAAAGAGAAAAAAAGATCAGATGCTTATGTACGAAGATTATACAAATGGTGTTACTTTAGCGCTTTTTTTTTCTTCTTTTCGTTCTATAAGGTTCTTGTATCATGCGGATAGTGGATAAGTTTCTATTTGACTGCAATCGGTAAAAGATGCAGTCGACCCCTTTGATGCGCGTTTGTAATGTACTGTTTTGTTTGCTTGGTGGTGTTGCAGTATCTGATGACGACAACAAAGGGGCATATAGTTACTCCGTGAAAAAGGTAGGAAAAATCGGGGATGATAAGTGTATTTTGTTCTCAAATAGTTGTTTTCTTATTATTATTTCATTTTTGATGCGTGTGTGATTGCATTTGGCGCGTGAAAATCTCTTTTTGCTTGTTCAAACTAATTCTTTTCTTTATTACTTTCTTTTTTGTTACTTTTTTTTTTTCATAGCATATACTGAAACACATTTTACATCATATTATTAAATATGATGTAAGACACGTTTTTTTTTTCTCACGTAAAAAAGTATACAAGTTGTTTCTTTTTTGTTTCCTTCTTGTTTGTTTCAATGTAAATACAATATTTCTTTTTCGTTTTATTTTCTCTCCGCCATACTCATTGATGATCTTCTTCCAACTTCTTCTACCGTGTATGGGTGGTTTGTGCTGTTTCAATGTGCATTTTGCTTGTTGTGATAAATTACTTTTAGTTGTTCCTCAACTTCCGGACCGTGTTGTCACTTACGCAAAAGCAGAAGATACAAAAAAAAATTATACGTATATATATATATATATATATGTATGTATCGGATTTTGAATTAGCCAAGATGAATCGCGCTGCACTGCACTTGCTATGTCTTCTCTGTTCTATCGCCTTCAAGTCCGTGTGACACTAACACGTAATGGGAAGCCGAGTGGGGGAAAAAAAAAGAAAATGAAAATAAAAAACAGTTACTAGAGGAACGAAGTATACTGTATGTTTTTAAAGGGATTGAAAACATGAAAACAAAACAAAAAAGAGTTGACATCGTACGGTGAACTTTTTCAAATAAAATCTCTCAATATACACTGTTTTATAATAATATAGCCGCAAAAAAAAGTTGTTTTTTCTAGTTTTCATTATTTCTGTTCTTTTTTTTTTTGAGCAAAGTACATTTTTTTTATTATTATCTTTCGTGAACTATGACTATTCTGGTCTCCCCTTTTTGTGGGGATGGGGATTCTTCTATGGGGGTCCTTTTGTAGCGTCAGCACCTTTTGTATGGCTCGTATTGTGTGTCCGCTTTGTGGTGAAAATGATTCATTCATGCATTCTTTCTTTCTTTCCCTCTATTTCTCTCTATTTCTTTCTTTTCTTTCTGTGTGTTATGAATTTTGTCAACAAGCAAGGTAGTAGCGTATCTTTCGGCCTTTTGGGATTGCATTCCTCTTGTTGCTATTATTGTTGTTTAGTGAACCGCCTTGGAGGCCCCTTTTGCTACCCCCCCCCTCCCCCCACGCGATGTGCGCCACGAAGCTGCCGTACCGCTATGAAGAGAAGCTGCGGCTGTACCGCCGCCTGCTGAAGGGCGCGTACAAGTTCCCGCTGCGCTCGCGGCGCGAGCTGGTAACGGAGGAGGTTCGCAGCACGTTCCGCGATCCGCTCAACGAGACGCTGACGGAGCGGCAGGTGGACTACAGGCTCTTGCTGGGGAAGGAGAAGGCGGCCGCGATCGAGACGTACGCGGAGAACATGTATTGGTTCCACTCGCGTGATGAGGTGACACGGGAGATGATGCACCACTCGATCCAGCGCGACCAGGAGCGCATCCAGGAGATGGCGCGCATCGAAAAGGTGAGCCACGCACCCACCAAGACGCCCGAGGTGACGGAATTCAAGTCCGCGTACTACCACGTGCATCCCGACTACTACAACAAAATTGACGCGCAGCCACTGACCAGCACACGGGATGTGTGGCGCGCGCGCGGGCAGTACGGCTCCGACGTGGGCGGGCCTCGGCAGAAGTTCTTCGTGCGGCGCTTCAAGGCGCTCTTCCCCCAGGGGTGGTGAGCTGACCCGTGGGATGGGGGCTGCTGCGCGCGTCGCGGCGGGTCTCTACCCATTGCTTTTAAACGTCTGTTAACAAACCACCACGTGAGTATTTCTGTTTGTCGCTGTGACTGCGCCGCTTCTTCCTCCGACAAGCCACTTTGTGTTGAATCCGCGGATGCATCTCCCCTCTCCCCCCCCCCTCTTCTCTTTCCCCACGTGCACACAGCACTCAGCATCTATAGTCGCCGTCTGCCGTATCGCGCCGATGGCCAGCACCAGCGCGCCGCCGCCGAAGCGTCAGCGCCCGGGCGGCGCGGAGAGCCTCCGCGGCACCGTGTGGAGCCCCGGGCTGCTGCGCCGCGGCGGTGGCGCCGCCGCCGTCCGCCTCGCGGACCCCTTCCGTTGCCTCGTGCGGGGGGCGGAGGCGCGGCGCGCGCCCGGCCCGGCCCGCGGCGCGGCGCTTGGCCTGGACGCGAAGTACTTCTGCCCGGAGACGGGCCCTGCGCCGGCCGCGCTGCGCCGCCTCGCGCAGGCGCTGGAGAAGGTGGAGACCGGCGCGAATGTCTTTCTGGCGCCGCCGGCGGAGGGGCGTGCGTCCGCCGATGCTGCCGCGGCAGCGGGGCGGGCCTGCGGCGCGGACGTGCGGGCGCTGCTGCAGCTGTGGCTGCAGCTCCTGCGCCGCTGGCCGCTCTTTCTGCTGGACGGCGGCTACGTCGGCTGGTGGCTCCAGCACGGCGCCGTGACGCTCGCGGCGGCCGTCAAACGCTACCTCGCAGACAGCAGCGACGCCGGCAGCGCGGCCGCGGCGGAGGCCCACCAGCTGCTGCGCGCCCTGCGCACCGGGGCGAAGGATCTCTTCCTGAGCCTCTGCAATCTCCTGTCCCAGAGTCTTCTCCCGCCCGCCGGCGACGCCGACAGCGCCGGCGGCGGCCGGCGGTGCCGCGCCGCTGGGCCGGCTGCGGCCGGCGGTGGCGGTGGCGGGTGGCGCGTGCACCACGCCGCACTGCGCGAGGCGCTCGCCGCGCTGCGCACGCTGGCCTCGCTCTTCCTGGACCGCCCGTCTGCCGTGCTGCACGGCGACGACGCGGCGGGCGACGCCGAGGCGGAGCCGCAGAGCGAGCCGCCGCTCTTCTACGCGCTGTGCTGCCTCGGCGGCAGCGTGCCGTGCGCCGTGCTGGAGCGGCTCGTGGAGCGGCACGGCCCGACCGGCGGCGGCGCGCGCGCCGCGGGTGCTGGGGCGGCGCCGCCCGACGACGTGGAGACGGCTCTGCTCTACATGTTCAGCACCATTGTGCGGCTTGCGAATGTGCTGGTGCCCTGCCTGGGCGGCCTGCCGCCGGCCATTATGGGTCGCGAGCTGACGCGGCTGCTGGGCCGCGTGGAGCTGCTCCGGCCGCTGCTGGTGCGCGCGGAGAAGAGCGCAGGGGCAGGACGAGGGGCCGGCGGCGTGCTGGGCTCCGAGGTGCTCTTGTCACAAGAGCTGTACACGGAGGCTGTAGAAAAGGTACGCGCACTGTGGGTTCTGGCCACCGCGCCTGAGGTGGAGCTGGCGATGACGGCCTGATGGAAGAAGAGAAAAGGAACAACAACAAAAAAGCGAGAGGCCTCTTAAGCCGTAAGGCGCGTGGTGTGCGCTTCGTACACTTGAACTTAAACACTTACTTACGGTTGCGTAGGTACTTGTCACAAACACGTTTGTTTGTCTGCAAAGCATGATGTGTACCTGCAAGAGTGGGGCTAAACTGAAAGATTTTTTTTTTGGTTATCCTCCTTTTTACGTTGTCTTTTAACATCAACTATTGTTTCCTTCTCTCTCTCTCTCTTTCTCTTTGGATGTGTGCTTCTGAGTGTTTTAGTACTACAGCAAAAGCAAAGTAAGAAAGACTTTTTTTTTTTGCAGATACCATGGCGTCCTCCTCTGCGGACGGCGCACCGGCGGTGAACGCGTCCGCAGTCGCGTCGCCGGCTGCCAAGAAGCCGGTCGTCCTTCTGATCATCGGCATGGCCGGCACCGGCAAGACGACACTCGTGCACCGCCTGCAGCACCACGCGGCGCAGCAGCGCAAGTCCATGTACTTCGTCAACCTGGACCCTGCCGTCCTCCACGTGCCCTACAACGTGAACATTGACATCCGCGACACGGTGAACTACAAGGAGGTGATGCAGCAGTACCAGCTCGGGCCCAACGGGGCCATCCTCACGTCGCTGAACCTCTTCGCGACGAAGTTCCACCAGGTCGTGTCGCTGCTGGAGAAGAAGGACAACGTCGACTGGATCGTCATCGACACGCCGGGGCAGATCGAGGTCTTCACGTGGTCCGCCTCCGGCCAGCTCATGACGGAGGCGCTGCGGGCTGCGCTGCCGACCGTCGCGCTTTTCGTCGCGGACACGACGCGCTGCATGAACCCGCACACCTTCGTCTCGACCATGCTGTACTCGAGCGGCATCATGCTGAAGCAGCAGGTGCCGCTCGTCGTGGTGTTCAACAAGGTCGACGTCGTGACCGCCGACGTCGTCGTGTCGTGGATGCGCGACGAGGACAAGTGGGAGACGGCGCTCGCGGGCGAGAGCGCGGAGGGCGGCGGCGGGCACGCGGCGGACGCGCTCGCCGTGGGCGGCGGCGGCGGCTACGCGACCACCCTCGCGCAGTCGCTTGCCCTCTTTCTGCACGAGTACTACGAGGACCTGCCCTTCGCCTGCGTGTCGGCCGCCTCCGGGGCGGGCATGGACCAGCTGGAGGCGGCCGTCGCGGCCGCGCGGGTGACGGCGGAGGTGGAGATGCAGCAGGCACAGGCGCACGCGCAGGAGGTGCGGACGGCGCGGCAGCACCAGCAGCTGCAGGCCCTCGTGCGGGACGGGGCCGGGGATGAGGAAGCAGGCCGGTCGTGACGCGCGCGGGGGCGGGGGGGTGCAGCACACCGTTAAGGCAAAGTAAGTGTACAGTTCACGTTTAAGCTGTGGCAACGAGTCATGCGGCGCATTAAAGCACAAAAATGAAATAAAATGAACATAAAACCATGAGGGACTAAGAAAAAAAAACATGATTAATGAACCAACACATACGCACATATAGGGTCTTTGAAATATGGTATGCTTTCCTCTCTCCTCCCTTCTTTCTCCGATAGACGATACCGCTCCTCAGGATGGGAAAAGGTCTCTTCTACCTGAACGCGCCGACCGCGGCGGCACCCGCCACCCCCCTCGCGGCAGGGGCGCCGCCCCTCGCTCCCTCGCGCCCCCTGTCGCTGCCCGCCGTGCGCCACGACCCGTACCGCCTCGCCGCGGCGGTCGCCGCCTGCACCTTTACCGTCGGCTCCGTCGCCGGCTGGTCCGCGCGGCGGAGGCTGCTGCCGTGGCTGCGGTCGCACCGGTTGCTGCGCGCGCGCCGGCGGTGGGACCCGCTGTGGCTCGTCCCCTCCACGACGCTGCCCGCGCGCTGGGCGGCGCTCGCCGGCCCCCGCTGGAGCGGCCGCCGCGGCCGCTCCGACCTGCTCGCGGCGCGCGCGGCGCGCGGCGAGCGCGGCGGCGTGCTGGCCGGCACGGTCGGCGGCCAGCTGCTGCTCGCGCACATGGAGGCGCGCGGCCGCGCGCTCGCGGCGGAGCGGTGGCGGCAGCTGCCGAACCGCCGCTGCGTCGCGCCGCAGCTGCTGCTGCTGCAGAAGCAGGCCTTCAACCTCCTCTACGACGCGCCGTCGCGCTGCGCGGTGTGGTGCGGGTACTACCTCACGCAGGAGATGGTCGAGCTCGCGCGGCAGCAGCCGCGTGGCACGCTCTTCTTCCCCGACCCGACGCTGCCCGCGGCGGCCCGCCACGCGCCGAGCGGCGTGCGGCTCAAGGGCTACGACCGCGGGCACCTCGCCCCGCACGCGGCCGTCGCGGTCTCGCCGCAGGCGGCGCTGGAGGCCGCCTTCCTCAGCAACGTGGTACTGCAGCACGGCAGCCTCAACCGCGGGCTGTGGAAGCAGCTGGAGAAGGCCACGCGCGACTTTGTGCTCGCCCCCGCCGCGGTGCCGCGCGGGCCGCCGGTGCTGTCGCTGCGGCAGTGGCTGCGGGAGAACAGCGGCCGTGGCGCGCGGCGCGCGAAGGCCGCGGATGCCGCCCGCCCGACGGTGCTGCACCGCCTCTTCGACGTGAGCGAGCGGCAGCAGGCGCCGCGGGCCGCCGCGTGGTGGCGCGGGCCCGCCGCCCTGCCCCGCACCGACCGCGCGCCCGGGGCGCTGGCGATCAGCGTCGGACCGCTCTACGCCTCCGCCGCGATACGCACCGCGGCGCCGCGGCGCGGGCGCGGGCGGCCGGCCGCGCCGGGCGTCCCCCCGCTCGTGCCGGACGCGCTCTACTTCGCTGTCTGGGACCTGCGCCGCAACCGCCACGTCGCGTTTGTCGTGCCGAACGACGCGAGCGCCGATGTGCCGACCGGCGCGTCCGCCGACGCGTGGGCGGCGCTGCTCGAGTCCTACGTCGTGCCGCTGCCGGACTTGGAGGCGCAGCTGACGCGGTCCATCGGGTACCTGGCGGAGTACAGCCAGCGCCGCGCCGCCACCGCTGCGGACGTGCCGCTGCAGCGGCCGAAGCGCCAGAAGGCCACGACAGCCTCTCCACCCGCAACCGCCAGTCCCTCGACCACCGACTCGACGTCAAGTCGTCGCTGGTCGTGGTGGAGCTTCCGCGGGGATGGGGGGAGCGCGGCGGCGCACGTGCCGCGTGTACGACTCTTTCCCATATATCAGCGTTACATGAGCCTCTTTGAGCTGTAAGAGGCGGCCTCTTTTGGGGGATGGCAACGGCGACGTGCGTGGGAATTGTTTTGTTGCTTCTTTTTTTCTTTCTTTCTTTCTTTTCCCTTTGCAGTATTCTTATTACCATAACTCTGTAGACTCACCTAGACTCTCATTTTACCATATTGTTCTATATCACTGTACGTATCACCTCTTCCAAAAAAAAAAAAGATGGCTCTTTTTCATGCCCACCCCCGACGACAGATACCTTCAAAAGACTTCAAATGAACTCCGTCGATCTCACTCTTGTCATAATATGGCTTCTTTCTTTTCCTTCCACCTACCATGTGTGCCATATGAGTATTATAAAAAAGATAGTTGATATCACCTGTGTCATCTCTCGCGACACATTCTAACGCCTACAATTTTTTTTTTTGCCTTCATACTTTTTTTTTCTTTTGAACTTGAAAACTCTAGCGTCCGTCTCAGCATGTCGATTCGCAAACTGTGCTGCAACGAGGCACTGCGGCCGTGCGCCGCGGACGGACCGTCGGACGCGGCCGTGCCGCCGCTCGCCGCGGTGGTGCTGCTGAACAGCCCGACGAACGGGGAGTGGGAGTACCGCGAGTACCTCCGTCTCTTCCTGTCGCGCCGCCTGCTGCCGGTCGGCGGCGCGCCGGCGGCGGCCACCTTCTTCCTGTGCGCGGACGGCGCCTACGAGCGTCTGTACCACTTCTACGCGGACCACGGCGTCGCCGCGCTGCTGGGCGACGGCCCGTCGGAGCGGGGCGAGCAGCACGCGGCGCAGGTGGCCGCGCTCCTCGACACGTGCGGCCTCTGCGACGTCGTGATCGGCGACATGGACAGTAGCCATGTCGGGGACGGCTCGCGGGCCGACCGGCACCTGCGCACGACGGAGCTCTACCCCGCGGTGAGTGCGATACCCGCGGAGGAGCTCGACCGCATCCTGGCGCGCGTGGCGCAGGCCACCGCGGCGCCGCCCGCCGAGACGCCGGCGCGGCGCCCGTGCCGCATCCCGGTGTCGTGCCAGATGACGACGGACTTCGAGAAGTGCATCCTGCTGCTGCAGCGGCTCCGTGCGCGGCTGCCCGCCGGTGGGCCGCAGGCCGCGGATGGCGCGGCGCCGGCGCCCTGGGTCGCCTTCTGCGAGGTGGCGGTGCGGAAGGAGCAGGACGCGTGCGCGGCGCTGTCGGCGGCGGGCGCGGCGAACGACGCGGCGCGGCTGGAGGCGGCGCGCTGCCACACGCTGCTGCGCGCGGCGGCCGGTGGCAGCGCCGCGCCGCTCTACGCGGGCACACGGGAGGAGGCCGCCGCGCACGGCTGCAGCGCCGGCTCGCCCACCGCGCCGGACTGCGGGGGGCGGGTGTGCACGGTGCTGCTGCCGCACGTCGCGGTGCTCGGCGCCTTCGGCGGCCGGCTGGACCACGAGCTGGGCAACCTGTGCTGCGTGCTGAAGTTCGCGACCGCCTTCCACCTCATGCTGACCAACGCGACCAACGTTGCCTTCGCCTGCTGGCCGGACGGCATCACGCAGTGGGTGACGCCGCGCGCGTGGGCGGCGGTGCCGGCGGAGCGCACGCACTGCGGCGTCATCACCATGGGCGCAGTCCAACAGATCGAAACGACCGGGCTGCTGTACAACATGGTGAAGGGGCGGCCACACCGCTACGATGGCGTGACGCAGACGGAGGGCCTGCAGTTCGGCTTTGACGCGCTCATCTCCGCCTGCAACCAGTACCCCGGTGAGGTCGTCACGATCGACCTCCGCGGCGGCGTCACGGACAAGGACGCGGTGTTGGTGTCATGGCCGGCCGACAAGGCCGATGGGTTGCTCCCCTCCACAGCGCCGACCATCATCACCTGCGAGCGGGGATGGGACCACTGAGCACGCCAGCGAACAAACAAACTAAGTCATACGATAGGTAATCAGAATAAAAAAAGGAGGGGTATAGAGAGAGGGAGAGAGTGACAACCAAAATAAGAGCAAGTTTTGCTTCATAATAATGAATGTGGTGACACGTACAACCGTAATCAACCCACTGTGTGTTTGTTGTATATTTGTTTTCTCTCACTTTCCACACAGAGGTGCGACATTTCCTTTTTAAAAACAATATTGTTTCTACTTTAGTTTTTTTAGTGGGTTTGTCTACTCTGATTGACTGTTTCTTTTCGTTTGGTTTCTTCTTTCACTTTGATTGTGCGGATACTACTACTTATTTTTGTTCGCTCTCTCCATCTGGTGTGGCGTCACATGCCAACGTAGTAGATAAGCATGTCTAGATGCATTTGTGCATGCGAGAGGGGTGGGACCTATCTGACGGCACGCGTACTCGCATGTACATGTAACTATGTATAATGCTAATGTGTCATTGGTTGATCTACTTTTTTTTTTCCATTGTCTTTCTTGATTTGCAACAGTACATTTTGAGATTCATTCTGCATCATCTCAACTTTTTCTTACCGCTGTGACTTGTCCCGTTGTTTATATCCTCTTCTTGAACAAAAGGCAATGCATGTATTCTGTTTTCCTTTGTTTCAAATCCATACATACACTTCCCTTTTTCTCTCATCCCTCCCTCTCTCTTTTTCTCGTTCTCTTTTTTTTTTCTGCCACTTCTGTCTCTGTCTGCTTCATTGAAGGAACCTTAGAGAAATGGCTAAGAAGCACCTCAAGCGCCTGTATGCGCCCAAGGACTGGATGCTGAGCAAGCTGACGGGCGTCTTCGCGCCCCGTCCTCGTGCCGGGCCCCACAAGCTCCGCGAGTGCCTGCCTCTGCTGGTGATCATCCGCAACCGCCTCAAGTACGCCCTGAACGCGCGCGAGGCTGAGATGATCCTCCGCCAGAACCTTGTGCACGTCGACCACCACCCCCGCCGTGACACCAAGTACCCCGCGGGCTTCATGGATGTCATCGAGATCCCCAAGACCGGCGACCGCTTCCGCATCCTGTACGACGCCAAGGGCCGCTTCGCGCTCGTGAACGTGTCCGAGGCCGAGGGCAACATCAAGCTGCTCAAGGTCACGAACCTGTACACCGCCACCGGCCGCATC
>AUXH01000091.1:0-43267 GCA_000482145.1 Strigomonas culicis
TAGTATATATATATATATATATATATATATAACAAGAACGAAAGAAAAAAATGAAAAAAGAAAGGCAAAACCGGAAGACTTTCTTTCATTCAAAGTGTACGCGTGTGTCCACCCACCCACACGTCGTGCACCTTCACGCTTCGCGCGATGGAAGTGTGCTTGTATCGGAATATGTGTCTGTGTGTATAAAACTGTGACCGGCCTACTGCATGAAGTTCTGCGCATCCACCTCCACGCTGGCGTGGGAGATCTGCTGCAGGCGCTCGAACATGGTCTCCAGCGACTGGCGCAGGTCCGCGTAGCTGACGACGAGCACGGTGGTGCCGCCGTCGCCGCCGAGCAGCTGCACCATCTCCGAGGAGCCGCTGTCGAGCTTGTTGAGGCAGTGGTAAACGTGGCCCCAGTCCGTGTGCACGCGGTTCGACTCGTCCACCTGGTTGAAGAGGAACTGACTGAAGAGCCGCAGGGCGTAGCGCTGGCTGTCGGTGGTGTAATCCACGTCGTTGATCGACTCGAGAACAAAGTTCAGCTTGATGAGGAGGCGCATGATGCGGCCGTTGTGCATCTCCTTCTGGCACTGGCAGAGCAGGTACTCGCTGTGGCCCTCCTGGTGGCCGACCTCCATCGACATGCGCTCGCCAAGGGCGCGGCAGAGCTGCGACGAGTCCGCGTTGCCCTCGAGGCACGTCTTGATGAGCTCCCAAAAGCTCGGCGAGAAGCCTGGCAGCGGCTGCTTGCTATTAAAGTTCTCCACCTTGACATTCACGTTGCGGGTCGCGAGCTGGTAGAGGATGAGACCGAGCGCCTGGATGTCGAGCTTCATGAGGGCGGTGATGGGCTGCTGGGGCTTCGGGTCCAGCAGGTCTACAAGCCCTATCCCGGTGAAGTAGAAGCGCCCCGTCGTCTCCAGGTAGAGCAGCTTCGTCCAGTGCAGGCCGCGGACGGGCACCATGATCTCGTGGAAGGAGCGCAGCAGGCTCACGAGCTGGCACGTGAAGGACCACAGCAGCCCCTCCGTCGCGCCGGTGTCGGGCGAGAAGAAGGCCTCCTGCAGGCTCTTGGCGCCGACCACGTAGCGGTAGGCCATGATGACGTCGCTGCTGCCCATCACGAACTCGTCCGTCGGCGTGATGTCGGAGAGCGTCACGAGGTTCGGGTGGCGATAGTGGTGGTACGTGTCGTGCACCACCTTGCACTCCTCGGGCGAGATGTGCACGTTGACGATGCGGCGCAGGAAGATGTCCTTGCCGGAGTAGCGCGCGATACTATGATAGCACTGCGAGCGCAACTTGCTGAACAGCTGGCTGGGTTTCACCTCATTCTCCACGTTGTAGATGGTCGTGTAGCCGGAGAACTTGGAGGACGACACATTCGTCACCGGGCGGCTATTGCGCGCGCCGGTGGGGAAACCGAGCGTGTAGCGGACCTCCGGGGACATGAAGAGATTACCGGTGGTGGTGTAGGGTGCGGCGGGGAAGGTATCGTTCGACATGGACACGCTGCCGCCCGTCCGGAAGTCCACCGAATGCTGGTATAGACTATGGGGAGACGTGAAGGACCCTGGTGACACAAGCTGCGGCGATGCCGGCACGACGCCGGCCGTCGCGGGGTT
Source organism: Strigomonas culicis (assembly GCA_000482145.1). Lineage (NCBI taxonomy): Eukaryota > Euglenozoa > Kinetoplastea > Trypanosomatida > Trypanosomatidae > Strigomonas > Strigomonas culicis. Next base: position 1,613 of record AUXH01000091.1, read on the forward strand.
CATGTGCCGCCGAGAGCCCGAGCTATAGTTGCCTTGAGCGGCGCCAGGGCTGCTAAGCGCATTGTTTCTCCCGCCACCCAACATGCTGGTTTATCTGCAGTGATGCACCTGTCTGACACGGAAAGAGAAAGAGAGAGAGAGAGAGAGAGAAGGGCCGTGGAAGGGAATAGAAGCCTGTGGTACTCGACGTGACCTGGCAACACAGCTTCTGCTAACTCTACAGTACTAATCCGACGAGCGTCTCGGTGATCTGTCTCTTTACAAACACTGTGAACTGACGAAAAGGGCTAAAACTACAGAAACAGGGGAAACAAAAACTATGAAGAACAATAAAAGTGTGTATAGGTGTGTGAGAGGAAGAGAAGAAACGTAATAAAAGAAGTAAGCACTTAGTCAGTAACAAGTATCCAAATAGGAGTGCATGCAATTGTGTACATTCACAACGGCGACAGGATAGGCTATGTTGTGGTTAGAAGATACAAAAAAGGAGGCTACTCTCTCGGACGCTTTCCATGGGCACCGGCTCCCTCGTCCTTTTTGCCCTTTGAGTGGCCCAGCTTCTTCCGGAGGTCAGCCACCTTGCGCGGTTTGCCATCGCGGGATGGGGGCGGTGGCGCCCGCAGCGCCTCTTCCTCCATCCGCACTGTGCGGATACTAGAGCCTCGAATGAAACACTCGCGCGCGCTGTAGAAGCGCTCGCCATCGCTGGAAGTGCGGATGCACTGTTTAATGATCATGTTCATTGTCCGGTCCGTGTGCATGACGACGCCATTCACCGTCTCATTGTTCTGCAGCTCCACCGCGACGACCTTTCCCTTGCAGTTGCGCAGTAGGTCCAGGGGGGTCTGCGCCTTGGGCGGGGGACGGCGCGCGCCTGTGTGCGACTGCATCGGGCGAATCCTACTACAGAGGTGTCTATAAGAAGCAAACAAACAACAAAAAAATGAAAACGAGACGACTCTATGCTGGAACGGAGAAAGAGAGAGAGAAGTAGAGAAACGGAGAGAGAAAGAGAGAGAGAGAGAGAGAGAGAGAATCGTACGACCCGTAAGTGCCCTACACCGCACTTAGAGCGCAAAAACGAAATATATAGCCTTCAACGTTCCTTGTGAGTATTACAATGTCCTCCTCATGCGCATGCACTCAATGATTAGTCGTTAGTAGGATTATTATACACTTTTGATGCGGTCCCTCATAGCTCAGTGTGATGTGCCCATCCATTCAGCGCTTCGGTCTTCTGCATTGTTTAATCTCGCTGAAGGTCTTCACCGGCTCCCCTGTTTCCTGGAAATGCCGAACGTCTGCGATGAGCTCCGCAAGGACGGGAAACACGTGCCCAAAGACGCCCAGGTCCTCCGCAGAGAGGTAGGCCAAAATGCAGGACTTGACGCTGCGCGGAAAGGAACGGAACGACCGGAGCGACAGGAGGCTCGTGCGGGAGGGGGGCAGCGCAGCACCGGCCGACAAGCACAGCGAGCGCAGGAGCTCGAGCGTGCGGAAGCTCTTGTAGTTCACCACGCGGTCGCCATCAAAGCCCCAGAAGACCTTCTTGCACACGGGGCACTCCGTGAACTCCTTGTACATGGCATAGATCTTGGGCACGACGCGGTGCTCCGCCAGCTCGTAGGCAACCGGCCGAAGTACCTGATTGCACTCGACGCAGAGTGAAAACACGAGCGGCGGTCTGTAGGTGAGATGAAGCGTGCGAATGAGATTCACCATCATCTCGTTGAACTGCTTGCTGCGCCACTGGTCGATAAAAAGACACACCACGTAGTGGTCTCCATCGTCGGAGCTCAGCGAGTACACGGACTCGCCGTCGGAGTCGTAGGCAACGACGTGGCCCTTCCGCTTACTCTCGTACTGCTCCCGTTTGTGCAGCCGCTTGTTGTACGTCTCCACCTGTTCGAACAGAAATCGGCTGCACGTGATCAGAATGAGGTTCTCTTCCGCGGCGCGTGTGAGCAGCGCGTGGTGCTGCAGTGCCGCATCGCACACGGTGCCGTACCCCAGCAGCCGAAAGTACTTGGCCACCTTGTGCATGCTGATGTCCATGATAAACTGCGGCGCGTAGCCATCGCCAGTGCCAGCAGCAGCAGCCTCCCCGTCCCCGTAGCCGTGAAACAAGCGCAGGTGGGCATCCAGGCAGTCCACCTCGTGAAGGGTAGAAATCACAATGGTGTTAAAGGATTTGAGAGCATTTTTTTCGACAGACGTCTTCTTCATTGTAAGCGCATTACGTGGCAATGGAATTAGTATATGCAAAAGGGAAAAGGGGAAAACAAAAGTACAAATAAGGAAGTCACTAGCCTACATACAAAAGGGAGAAATGAAAGAGAAAATCGAGTGGCAATGGAAATAAAAAGAGCGACAGAAGAGCAAAGCGACATGGAGACGAGGAAAAGACAGATGCTCATAAGAAAATGAAGCATGAGAATTCCCTTTTACACATCGAAGAAAAAAAAAGAATAAACATTTAAACAAGTATGCATAAAGATACTCAACCAAAAAGAAAGAGAAAAACAAAACGGACAAAAAGAAAAGCACTGAGGCAGTTTTTTTACCATATCTTATATAATATCTATAACAGTGCATTTGCCGCATTCTCTTTCTTGTGTGTGTGTCTGTATGTATGTGTGTGAAATATCTGACTGGAGAAAAAAAAAAAGCGCCTTCGCAGAAATAAAAAAAAAGGAAAAGAAAGAAAGACACAGAAACCCCATGCAATGTGTATACTGATATGTAACAACGATACAGATTTCTCTTTTTCTGAGACAGCATCATGTGGATTAAACCACAAGACGGAAAAATAAGAATTAAGGAGAGAACAATACATTTCATTCCGCGTGAGTGTTTACATGATTGATACATCACAAGCGATGGAATATGTTTTACTATTTTTCCGTATTAAGTTTACCATAAAATATTTTGCTATACAGTACCTCATGCGATGTGCGAGAAAGAGGTCCTCTATCTCCTCAAAATCCAAGGATCCCTGTCCTGGCAGGGTGCAGGGGTGGGCGGGACGGATTTTCGAAAGAAAAGAAAGAATACTCTTTAAAGTACAGAAGAGGAGGACCAAGCGAATGAAACCAAATCCATCATGAAATACCCTACACGTTCGAGAACGAATCGTTCTCTTCTCCATTACACTCCTTGCCTACTCCGTAATTCCATTTTCTCCGCGAGCTACAAAAAAAAGGTAAAAAAAAACAGTGAAAAAGCGTTGTCAAACTGCTAAGAAGAGGGAAAGAAAAGCCACAGCGGACAAAACGAACACGCATGAGTATACAAGAGAGCGAGAGAGGAAGAGGGGACAAGAAGCGTTAAAATATGAAAAAATGGAAGAAAAGAGAAAAGACGGGTGTACGGCTATTGCCTTACTTGCCGTGCTCACCTTCCATTTTTTCTTTTGCTGTTCTAACCTTCTTCATCTTCTCCATTCCTCCCTCTTTTTTTTTTGGAGAGGGCTCTTTAATATTTCCAATTTTGAGTTTCATTTTTCCTCTGGAGAAAAATGATTTAAAAACATGTAAGCGAATATGTACAAAATAATTAGCATTGGAAAAAGCAGGAACCGAAACATAAAAAAGGCAACGAAACCATACCATTTGATAAAAGAAAAAGAAAACTCAAAACCACACCATATAATAGCCACATCATCAGCAAATTCCTCCTTTTTCTTCTCCCAAATTCGAAACAAAAAAAAAAGAACTATCTCGTGTCATAACAAATATAAATCTGTAAACATAGATCAGAAGAAATAGCTACATCCGGACTGTACAAGGGTGAAGAAAAAGAACACAAAAGGGAACACAACACCAGAACCCATGTATACTGTATAGAGTGTTTGGTATAAGAAAAAAAAGAAAAAGAGAGAAGTCAAAGAGGGCAACACGACGAGAACAAAAAAAAAAGCTACAAGTCAATAGCGTCTGGTACATAGTCGTCTTCTTCGTTCATCTCCTCTTCCAAGAGAGCGGTGGCGTTCGATTCCTTCAGTCCGTTTATAAACTCCTCTTGGTTCTCGGCAATGGTGTGGGTTATGACCGGGGGTGCCGCAGCCTCCGCCTGCGGTGCCTCGCCGTCGTCGTCGGTGGCGGTATCGTCGCCCGCGGTGGGGCCGTAGGGCTCCGGTATGGCGGCGAGGGCGCGCTCGCGCGTGGCGTTGCGCGCGACGTGCTCCTGCAGGTACATGGCGTAGCCGACCGGGTCGTCCTCCAGCTGCGCGGCCGCGTAGGGGTTCAGCGGGTCGCTCGGGTTCGGGTAGCGCAGCAGCTGCGGCAGGAAGACGTCGAAGATGTTCTGCAGCTCGTACATGGGCGTCCACGTCTGGTTGATCACGTCCAGGCAGACACTGCCGCTGCGCTCGTCCACGTTCGGGTGGTACATGGGATTGGCAAAGCCGATGGAGGGGGACTTGAAGGGGTACTCCGCCGGCAGCGTCACATGCAGCACCCACGTGCCCTCCTCGTACGGCGTCCCCTCCGGACCCTTCAGCTCCGTCCAGAACTCGCTCACGCTGTCCGACAGATAGACCGCGCGCGTGTTGCTTTGCATCAGCTTCATCACATCCATTTCTCGCCGCCGATTGCTTTTAGAGGCCATTTCAAACGGACAAGTACAAAAAGAAGTGGAAATGGCCCTCTAAAAAAAGAAAAAAGAGTAATTCACTTCAACGAGATAATGAGTTCTGTTGAGATCTACAAGCGTGTCTTACACTTGTGCTGATGAAGTGTGACTAAAAATATATATATATATATATATAACAATAAGTGATAACAATGTGAACGGAAAAAGAGGGAGGACTACAAAGTAAAGTAAATAATAGAGCAAAGAAGAAGAAAAAGGGAGAAGACGAGCAGACCCGCAATGGCAAACAGAAGTAATTTCTACATCGTTTGAGATGCGTACCACAATGGTTTGTCAACGCTTCACAGTTGGACCGATGCAAAACGACGTACACGTAGCCACTGACTATGACAACAGGAAAAGAAAACGCAAGTGCAATAAAGAAGAAAACATGAGAAACAATGCAAAAAGGTAAAAGGGAAAAAAGGGTGTACATTTTAGGGGAATCAATAGTTTCAAAGAGACCGACACTAACAAGAGAAAAAAAAAAGAAATTAAAACTATAATAATGAATACAATAGCACAAGAGAAACACAGGGAGATTCCGTTGTAAGTCTGCATCATAATCACAGGTGTGAACGTACGGAGTCATCTCTCTTCATAACGGGCCGTTCCTATTAACACATTGAATTCCTTTTTTCCACTCCCCGTCTCTTCGCCTCTCTACTGTTTACACCTTATTAAGAACAGTATTCATCATCTTCTACTATGTGACACAGCCATGACATCCTTTTAAGCTTGCTGAACACTGCGAAAAAAAAAAGGGGGGGTTAAAGTACGAAACCGGATCATCTAAATAGCAACAGAAAACAAAGTATAGGAAACGATGAAGGAAAAGGAAAGGTACATATCTCTGCACGTCGCGGAAGCGAAGGTGCGTAACGAGGTCAACTGTGCAGCTTCCCGGTCAGCGGGCAAATCATCTCCATCGCCGCCTCGTTGATCTCTACGCCGCAGTCCAAGCAGATCAGCACGAGGTCGTCGTCGCTTGGGTGCGTCGACACGTTCACCTCCTCGCGGATGTAGCCCCTGCGCTTCGCCTCGCTCTCCTTGGGCGCCGCGCTCACGGCTGCCTTTGGCGGCGAGTCTTTTGCGCGCTCCACCTCCCCCGCACCGGGCTCCGTCGCAGCGATGGTGAACTGCGACGGCCGCATCGTGCCGGCGCGCTCCACCTTGCAGTCGCCCTTCTCATCTATAAAGCTCAAGTTACGGAAGCTGCTCGTGAACTCCGCGTTGAAAGAGTGGTTGGGCGAGCTGCACATGCTGCCCTCACGGTGCGACCCCTTCTTCTTCTTCCCCATGCTGCTGGCGTCGCCGCCGCCGTTTTCCTCGGCCGCCTCGCCCTTCCGCTGCGTGTTGGCCCCTTTGCCTTTCGGCTTGTCCTTGGCACTATTGGGGCTCCGCTTGCTGCCATCCACGTCTAGAATATCCACAATATTGTGGTGTTGCTGACCGTACTTTCCCTTGGCATCGCCCTTCTCATCTTTTGTTTGCATACTTTTGCTGTGGGCACCTTGCGCATCGTTGTCCGACTTGGTGGCAATAGAGTTCTTGCACCCCATGACTTACACCTTACTAATGATATAAACAGAAAAACTAGACAAGTAAAACGAAAAAAAAAGCTTTATGAACCAAGAGGAGTGGAAGGAAGAAATGAACAGAGAAGGGTAGAAACGACTGCAGCAAAGCCAACGACAGTGGTAAGAAAAGGGGGATGAAGAGAACAAAAGAAGGCTAGACCTAAAAAATTGTTTGGTATGTTGAACGCGTAAATTATAGATTAAACGGTGAAGGTTATCAAACAGAACACAACACTACAAGTCGATGTAGTAGTTAGCATTGACACTTTAAAAGGAAAAAACAGAAAGAAGAAAATCATTATGAAACAAATGTAACACGCAAAAACAACAGTAGTTAATTAGTACTCAAAATCATCCCGTTGCGCATTAAAACTATCGACATGCTTCCGGATCTTGCTACCAGTCATCCACGTCACGTAGTCCTCCAGGGCGCGGGGCACTAAGAAGGCCGGATCCCGCACCTGCGTCGTGCCCACACGCACGTGTCCGTGATGCACGAGGTCGGCCGCCAGCTTGCAGTTGGCGGACATGTGCAAGTCACGCAGCACGGTCGGCAAGCGGCGGCGGCAGAAGGCCTCCACGCCCACCTTGTCCACCTCCGACAGACCCAGCTTCTCCTGGATGAGACCCATGTGATACAGCTTGTCTAGCACCTGTTGCGTGATCTGGATGCGGATCTTGCTGTCGGCCGGCAAGTAGCGAAGCTGCGTCAGCAGCTGGCGGATCAGGCCGACGAGGCGCAGGTAGCGGCGGTAGTCCTCGCGGTCCTCGAGGTGGTACTTGGTGATGCAGAAGGGCTCGTGCCAGTTGTCTTCCGGGTACTGCATGAAGTCGTGCTTCTTGAGCAGCTGCCGCTCGTGGTACTTGAGGGGGCGGTGGATGGGGTTCCCTCGCGAGTCGGCAGAGGCCGGCGCGTACTTGCTCTTCTTGCGGCGGTCCTCCGCAGCGAGGTGGGCCCGCACCTGGTCCTTGCGCATGCCGACCGAGTCGCCTTTCCGAACGGTGGTGTCCCTACTCATGATGGCGGAAGGACACGGCTAGACAAAAAAGAGGTTTGTTGTGTTCTTCTTTTATTATATTATTACTGAAGGAAAGTAGAGAGAGCAGTTTAAAGGGAGAGAGAGAGAGAGAGAGAGAGAGAGAGAGAGACCATCATATGGCGGTGCCTTCCCAGAAAAGGTACCAAAACGAGAGCAAGAACAATACAAGAGACGCCCGTATGTGCGGTAACCTTGAGCATGAGTGTATGAATATATGTGTGTGTGTGTGTGTGTGTGTGTGTGTGTGTACGTATAGAAATCTAAACGAAATTAAAAAATGAAAATGTATAAGATGCGCACAAAAAAAAAATAAGACGTATACATGAAAGGAGGGTGAAAACACAAGCAAAATGTAACAGATCTTTTTTTTTTATTTGTTTATTGTTGATTCACGGAAATGTTCTAATTGTATACTTTTGTTGCTGTTGATGCTTTTCTTTTTTTTCCTTTTCTTATTTGTCCCCTTGACTGGTATTATCCTTCAAGTAGTCAAGTTTTTTTTTACCCACTCCACAAGCAATACTCAACGATGAGCATAGGAGTGCTGAGCGCGCCAACACAACAAAGAAAAAAAAAAGGAGTAATGGAGAGCGCCTAGGTAGCTTGTGGTTTTGCAAATTCACTTGGAACGAAACAAAAAACAGCAAGGAGAGAAGAAGGAAAGGCCACTTCTGTCATTGCTGCTCCGCTCATAGCCACACGGCCGCTACCACGCAGTAGCAGGCGAGCGCGCCCTAGAGCCCGCGGTTGCGCTGTACACCGGCGGGGGCGCGGTACATGTTCTCCGCCTCTTGCTTCTCCAAGTACATCTTCATGGAGGTCACCTTGAGGTCCTCGAACTTGCTGAGAATGGCCTCGTTCTCCAGGATCATCTCGTCGTAGCGCTGCGCGGCCTTTGCCGCGTTCGCCTTGGCCGACTTGACCTTCTTGTGCAGTGCCTTCTGCTTGAGCTGCTCCTCCGCGAGGAGCTCCTGGAACTGCGTGTTCTGCGTCTCCAGCCGGCGGTTGTTGTTGACGACCGCCTTGTTCACCTCGTCCACCACCTCCTGCCGCCACGTCTCCTCCAGGCGGCGTATCTCCAGCTCCTTCTCGCGCAGCGCCGCGTCGAGCTCGCGCGTGCGCTTCTTCTCGTGCTCGAGCTGCGTGTTGGACCACTTCACCATCTCGCGGCTCTTCTCCACCGCGTCGTTCTTCTCGTTGAGCGCCGCCTCGGTGCGGCTGAGGTGCTGCTGCAGACGGTTGTAGCTCTTCTGCAGCTCTTCGTACTCGGCCGCCTTGCCGCGCGTGCCGTCGATGCGGGAATTGAGCTGCTCAATCTGCTTCTTGAGGTACTCGATCTCGCTCTCCTTGGCGCGTTCGATCGTGCCGGTCTGCTCCTTCGCGGCGTTGAGGAGACCGCGCGTGTTCTCCACTTCGACCGAGAGCTCCTGGATGAACTTGCGCAGCTCCTCGCTTTCCTTGGTGAGGGTGTCGTGGTCCTCCTTGTACTGCGCCCGCTCGTCCTCGAGCTGCGACTCCATCTCCTTCATCTTGCGCTCGCACTTGTTCAGCTTCTTCACGAGCTTATCGCACATCGTGTCCTTCTCCTTCTGCAGCTGCTCCATCTCGTCCTCCTTGCGCTGCAGCAGCTCCCGGATCTGCTGCGCCATGGCCGGGTCCGCCAGGTCGCCGGAGGCCATCAGCGCGGTCGCCGCGTCCGGCGCCGCGGCGCCGTCAGCGCTGAACGCGCCGCTCATGGCGTTCGGCGTCACGTGCCCCGTCTTGAGCAGCTCATACTTGCGGATCATGTCCTCCAGACGCGTCTGCTGCCGGTGGGCGAGCTCCGTCAGCCGCTGCTTCGTGCGGATCTGCTGCTGCAGCAGGCCGACCAGGTCCTCGTCGAGCGGCTCCTCCTCCGCGGCCGCGAGAACAAAGGCCTGCATCTCGTTCACAGCCGTGTCGGACGTCCCACCCTCCACGGTGTTCGCGTCCGTGATGCACACGCCGAAACGGCGCAGCGACACGTTCGTCTGCTTGATCTTCCGCTCCAGGTTCACGCGCGCGGTGCGCTCCTCCTCGAGCTGCCGACGGACGTCCTCCGGCAAAGCTCCCGAGATGGAGCCGTTGGGGGCCGTAATGCTCATGCCAGCGCCAGGGATGGCCTGGGCGTCCTCCACCATGCGCTTGAAGCGCTCGACGTCCCGCTCCTTTTCGGTCACCTTGGCACGCGTGGCCTCTAGCTCGTCCTGCAGCGCCTTGTACTCCTCCTTGCTCTTGGCCAGCTTGGCCTTTATCTTCTCCTGGTCCCGCTCCACCTTCTCGCGCAGCTTCGTGTTCTCATCGCGCAGCGTATTGAGTTCGACCTTCAGCTGAGCGGTCGCCTCCGTATCCGCCTTGCGGCGTGCTACCTCCTCCTCCCTCTGCTTCTGCAGCGCCTCCGTCGCGCGGTTGGCGTCGGTGAGCTGGCGCTGCGCCTGCTCCTGCAGCTCGGCCATGGCGCGCTTCGCGTACTTCTCCATGTCCTCCTGTGTGTAGGTCACCTTGCGCCAGTGCTCGTAGAGCTCCGTGAAGCCCTGCAGGTAGAAGCCAATCTCCTTCACGTCCCACTTGTCGTTCGACAGGTTGTACGAGCCGTCCTTGGGCATCTGTGCCTTGATCTTGGCGAGCTGGTCATCCGTACAGACGCGCTTGATAAAGTTCGCGCACGCGATGCGCAGGTCGTTCAGACGCCCTCTCTCGAAGGTGTAGTTGGACTGCGCCAGCTGGTAGGCCTCCTTCTGCAGCTGCGCCTCATGCTGCGCGTCGGTGAGCGCCTTGCCGTTCTGCTCCAGCTCCGCCTGCAGCGCACGGCACCTCTCCTCGAGCTCCAGGTTATTCTTTTCGCCGCCGCCGGCCCGCAAGTCGCTGTTCTCCACCTCCAGCTCCTCAATGTGCTGCCGGAGCTGCTCCTCCACGTTGAGGTCCACGTTGCCCAGGCGCTTCTTGAGCTCTTCGATCTGGTCCATGAGGTCCTGAATGCGGGCATCCTTCGGGTCCATGTTCTTGAGCGGTTTGTTCTCGATCTGCTTCGCACGCAGGGCGAAGCGCAGCGTCGAGATGGTCTCCGACGTGTTCTTCTCCGAGGGGCCCACGTTCGCAAACATGACCGTCTTGGCGTTACCACCGAGGGAGTCCTTGAGCAGCATCGTCAGCGGGGAGCCGCGGTACGGGATGTGCTTGCCGCCCTTCACAATGGTGTCGATGACGGTCGCGAGGGCGGAGAGCGACAAGTTAATGTTGCACCCCTCCTTCGCCGTGTCGCCGGTGGCGTTTGTCTTGCTCAACTTCTCGGACCCCGCTAAGTCGACGACGTTAATCTTGCTGGTCATGACAATCGGCTGACTGGGGTCGTTCTCGAAATCGAGCTGCTCGATCTGCACGGTGAAGAGCGAGTGTGAGCGGCTACTGGTATCGTTCAGGTCGGTCGACGCGGTCTGTCGGCGATCGGTACCCGCATTGAACCACTTGATAGCCTCATCAAAGCTCGTTACCTCCGGCATATCGGCGCCCTTGACGTAGAAGTTCTTCTGCATGTTCTGCTTAATCTCCAAGTTAACCTGCTTACTGGCAAGTAAATCGCGCGACTTGCCATTGTACAGCTCCACATACGACACGCGCACCTTGAAGGTTTTGGTGGACGAGGTCTGCTTCTTAATCTCCGAAAACAAATAGTCTACCACCTGAGGCATCACACCCCACGTCTCCTTGTTGGATAGCTTACCCGTCATGGTGTGTGTCTTACCGGAACCCGACTGACCGTACGCAAACACGGTGGCATTGTATCCCTGCAGCACCGCGTCCGCCAGCGGCTGCACCTCCTGCAGGAAGATGTCGCGCTGCGTGAAGGTGTTGTTGTACACGGCGTCAAAGGCAAAGATGTCGGGATCCCCGATCTGGTGCTGCACCACTACCTGGTTCGTGGCAAGGTCCATGCGCACAAGGGCCTTGTCACCGCGCTCCGCCTCATACGGCAGCAAGTCGCGGCACCGGATAACCACTCGGATATTCTCCGATCCGGCTGTTTTCTTCACCATTGTATAAGAGAGTGAAGAAGTGCAATTAATCAAAGCAAAGGGTTAAAAAGGACGAAAAAGAAAAGCGGGAAAGGCTGCAACAATCCTTGTTTGAAACTGTTAGTTTTTTTTTTTTCAATCTAAAAAAAAATGGAATTAAAAAGCGGTACACTAGAATGAATACCGCAAAAATAACTAAACAGGAAGAAAGGGGGAAGAAGCAGGGCAATATGAAAACACAACGAAAAAAAATCAATTGTTGCATGATGATGCGTTGCATAACGAAAGAAAAGGACAAAAAAGTGTGTTCAGCATTGGCAGTATTACGCCTGAAGAAGTGAAAGGGAGAAACAACAACAAGAACAAAAAATGTGAGGTTTACATTTCCGAACGGCAGAGAGAGTTATAGAACTCACCGATGGGCACAAATGCCACATCAAGCGGCCATCTCTGGTGCAGCGAAACGTTTTCCGAGAGATCCAAATAAGGGTCCTGATACAAGGTGCCCGCATGCGGGTCTCGTGGTGGTGCATTCTTCATGATGCGCGCCGCCACGACGCCCACGACCTTTCCGGTGGACTTCCGCAAAACAGGCCCACCGCTAAGACTCAAGGGCATTTGCTTGCCCTGCGCGCGCTCGTCGTCGCTGAGGCTGTCGATCGATCCCGCCAGGACGGTCCCGTAGTCCAGCGACACGATGGCGGCCTTGCACGTACCGTCGAGCCGCACCTCGCGCAGCGTCAGTCCGTCGTCGTTGGGATTTGCCCGCTCCTCGATGGCATCGAAGCCACAGTACACCAGCTCCGTGCCGTCCTCGATGGGCTTCTCGTCGACCTCGAAGGGCGCCAGGCGCAGCCCGTCCAGCTGCGCCTCGTCGCGGCAGCGCAGCGCGGCGACGTCCACGTTGGGCATGTAGTGCTGCCGAAACTCCATGTCCAGCGCGTGCTGCACCTGGTGCGTCTCCGCGTGCGGCGTCAGCATCCGCGCGCTCACGTGGCGCTCGCCGATGGCCTTGAAGCCGACGGAGTCCCCGTACAGGCCGCGGTACCGCACCGGGCACGACACGTGGGCCGCGGTGATGACGTGGTAGTGGTAAAAGGTGCCCTGCTGCTTGAAGCGGAGCAGGAAGCCACTGCCACGGACTAGGGGGAGAATGGTTTGGCCCTTCTGGGTCCACAGAAAATAGGAGGAGACACCCACGAGCGACATGTAGCCTAAGGACACACGAGCGGAGCCGGGTGGGGGGGGGGTAAGACTAACGACGAACACACAAATAGAAGGGAAGAGAAGGAAGGCATGGAGAGAGTGGAGTGTTATGTAAAATGGCAGAAGCAGTGGCACACGCCTATCACGGCCATCCTGCGAAGATCGCATGGACTACATGCCAGAAATGAAAACGACTCTTCATGTTACATGGAGAAAATGGAACCGCTATACAAGGCGGTAAGAGAAACATACATAATTGTTCGGTTATGTGGGGAGGTAACCGTACAGTACATGGGCATCATCATCATGGGCCTGGCAGAAGACCCGTCTCACTTATACACGTTCGCGCGCTTCATCAGCTTCAGAAAGTCATCCTCGCGGACTACCAAGGCCTCCTTCGCATCAAACTCCGTCATGTTCACGCCACCGGCCGACGCCGTTCCGACCGAGCCGTCGGAGAGCGGGTGCGCAAAGAGGATCATTTCTACCAACTCGTCGTCCGTCAAGTCCATGTGGAGGCTATTTGCGATTTCGCGAAGGTCCTCGATGCCAATGTAGCCCTTGTTGTCCTCATCCAGCCACTTGAAGGCGCGCGTGCTCTCTATGCGCGTCTCCAGTGAAGTCATCTTATGCACTAGCACATTGTAGAAATCGTTGAAGTCGATCTGCTCGTTCGGATTCGCGCCCACCTCGCGGAGCAGCTGGCTCAGCTCCGGGTTGCTGACGTCGTACCCGAGCGCATACATGGCTACCTTCACCTCATGGGCGTTGATGCGGCCGACGCCCTCCGTGTCGAACTGGTCAAACGCCTCGCGGAGCTGCCGCTTGTGGTCCTCCGAGATCTTCAGCAGCGCAGGGGGGGAGAAGGGCGACACGAGCCGCGGGGCGGCCGCGGCCGGCCCCGTGGCGGCCTCGCTAGGAGCGGCGCGCTTGGTGGAGGTGCCAAGCTGTGAGCCCTTTTTGGTGCCTTTTGGCTTGTTGGACGAATTCATCAGTGCTTTGCTGTTGCTTTGTGCAGATGGGCAGGTGCGCTAGGTCAGCTGATTAAAGAATAGCTTCAATGTGAACAAGAAGGAGAAGAGAGGAAAAGAGAGAGAAAAGTCGCGTACGATTCCTTGTCCTTCCTTAGTCAGACATACTACGAAACGGAAGCCGCAAGTGATGACAGCCTCTGTCATACAGAAGGAGAGAAAAGAATCACGTCAGTATTTCAACATTGGCATTAGTAGCCTATGAAACCAGCTCCTAAATCACACCGTTATTACGTTTTGTGTCCTCTCAACGACCTACACGGATCGTCCCTGTTAGGTTCGCCGTGTCACCGCGATTCAGCCACCGTATGGAGACGAGGTGGGAGGATGTAAAGAGAGAGGGAGAGGGCGTCCCCCCGCAGCAAGTTCGTTACTGAATAGACGCTGTGGAGATGACCTTGTAGTAGCCATTCTCGCCCTTGCCCTTCATGCTACACACTTGCACCTCATTAAACGTGACATCCCCAAAGTCGTGATGCTGAAAGTCCGCCCAGACAGACAGAGGTAGACGGGGTCCTAAGATGTTCTTCTGGCTTGGTCGCACCTTCGCGACCGTGACGTGCGGCACGTAGCTGTCGTGGGGGTTGCCCTTCATATCCACGCCGAGCCCGAGGCCGACGCGCTGCCGCACAAGGCGCACAAAGTGGTCTAGTGTTGTGTAGTGCCCCTCCGATGCACACTTGACGAAGAGCACGCGGCCGTGGCCAAAGGTGCCGAGGCCGCGGAAGCGCAGCTGCAGCGGCGTGCGGCACGCCTCCCGTGTCGCCGCCTGGACGCAGGCTGCTATCTGGGCCAGCCGTTCCTCCAGCTGCGTCTCCGGCAGCGAGAAGACGCCCAGTGTGATGTGCAGCCGCTGCACCGGGATGAGCAGCGGCTCCACACTCTGGTTGGCGAAGAGGAAGGCGTTGTGCATCTCCCTCACGCGAGGGGTCAGCACGTTCTTCAGTGGGAGCGGGAGAGAGAGGAAGTGCGTCGGCCGTACCTTCTCGCTCCACGCCGGTGCCTCCGTCTGGCGCGTCGCCCCGGTCGTGAAGCCAGTCCGGAGGTGGCGGCGGTAGCGGCCCTGCACATCGATCTCCTCGGCCACGCCGCTATCCACCCGCTGGTCCACAATGCGGTGGTTGATGGGGAAGTAGAGCCCTTTTACATTGCTGGAGCGCAACAAGAAGGACCGCCGCAGCATGATATCTGTGAAGTAGAAAAGCAATCGAGCTGTACGCCAGAGAGCGAGAGAAAAGGAAGGAGGGAGAACGGTTCACCGATGCGAGCGCTGTGGACAAAAGAATACATAACCCAGGGCATAGATCAAATGAAGAAATCCCGCAAGCCATCACATAGACTTCCATTTCTTTTGTGGTTTAGCATACAGGAGAAAAACAGCAAGCAAGGGCGGATAAGAAGGAGAAAAGTCTATGTACTTGTGTGTGCGTAGGTGTGTAATAGTATACAAGAAGATCTAATAAAGGCGCGAGGCGAACCTTTTCGAACGCGTGTCTAGTCGGTCGACGTTGACCGGCTCGGCAAGGAGGTGGGGAGCGGTGGCTGTGTGAAGGCGACCGAGACACGTGGCTGTCCCTTCTGTTTGGCCCGCGGCCCTGCCATCTGCCAGGGCGGTGTGTGCTGCGAGGAGGTCATGTCGCTGATCGAGGACAGCGACTTGGTGCTCAGCTCCTGTGGCTTCGCCGGATCATGTACGGTGAGCGTGAGCGGCGTCATGGCATGCTCGGTCGTCGCGGCGGTGAAGAAGGTCAAGGACGAGGGCGCCACGCGTGGCTGCAGCACCGACTGGCGTTGAACGGGCCAGCGCCGCGGCGAGGCAGCGCTCTCTGTAACCATCGCCTCGGGCGGCGGCTTCGCCTTCTCCAGCGACTGTAGAATAATGGACGATGCGAGAGCAATGCGCTTGATGGTGCGGTGCGCAGGAGCCACCTTGTCGTAGTCGAAGTACATGTTGCCAATCGAATGCGCCCAATCCTGGAAGAAGAACTCGTGTATAAACTCCCGCTCGATGGGTGAGTGCCGCAGCTTGACCGTGTTGAAGGCGTGGTTGAAGGAATCGACGAGACAGCGGAAGGCGAAGTGCTTCACCGTCTCGCTGACGCCCACCGCCCCAATGGTCTGGAAGGCGGAGATGACGAGGCCAATCGTGTGCCGCACGGGCTTCGAGATGATGCGCCGAATCTCCTGCAGCAGCTGCTCCTGCTGGCCAAAGTAATTGCGCTTGTAGCGGACAATCTCATCGCAGTCCTCCACGGAGAGCGCCGGCGCGGCCATACTGCGGAACCAGTCGCAGACGAGGAAGCTGAGCACCGACACGTCCGACACGTTCTGCACTTTGAACCGTCTGCGGTTAATGGCAATGCGGCACGCGGAAAGTGTGGCATCCCCGGGGGCGGAGCTCGGTCCGAGGTACTGCATGGCGCGCGTGGACAGCTCGAGGTTGTCCTTGGTGAGCTGCACCAGTCGGCACAGCACCGTGTGCAGAAACATGGGCACGTAGCGGTAGAGGTCGGACTTCTCGCCGTGCAGCACGAGCCGCTGCCGCTGGATGAACAGATTCACGTCGATGAGGGCGTCGGAGATCTCCACCCGGAAGGCCTGCGATAGCCGCCAGAGGTGCTGCTCAAAGTCGTCCACGAACTGCGCCTGCCGCTTCGTCTGGATCGCGCCGGGACGGGTCTCGCGCACCAGGGCAATAGCCTCCTGCGAGGGGATGTGTCGGCTGTACACGTAGTAGCAGGCAATCATGAGGCCCGTGCGGCCCAGGCCCGCGTGGCAGTGCACCAGCACCTTGCCCTTGTTCTTCACGTGGTAGTCCATCACCTGTACACTGCGCAGCACGACGTCCTGCTCCGGCGCCGTCATGTCCGGCCAAGGAAACTCGTAATACGCAATGTCGTGCGGCATGAGGTCCTCCGGCCCGTTATAGCTGTAGCCACAGTTGGCGTACACGCCATCGGGGCCGCAGTGAGAGTGCTCGCCCTTCTCTTGCAAGTTCAGCACGCCCGTCACCTTCTTCTCCTTGAACTGTTGGATGATGGGGTACTTCACAAAGAGCGACGTGGAAAGCCGTTGGCTTGCGATGACGTGCTCGCCCACCCAGTTGGAATTCAGGCCCTCGATCGCGACGCCCTGTTTGTCAAAGGAGCTGAGGGTGTCCCAGTTTTCGTGCTTGCAGCCTCGCCCGCCACACAGGGCGGAGCAGTGCAGCCCCTGTCGGGTCCGGTCCAGCCAGTTGTCCTGCTTGGACTGGTCTACATATTGAAGCTTGAGATTTTTCTTCTTCTCATTTACTTTTTGGAGCTTCTTTCTGGAAGCACGCTCTTCTGGGGGGCAATTGAATTCATCGTCAACATCAGTAAGCATACTGCTGAATAGTACTATGAGGGGTGGTCCCTTCAAGTCAAGAGAGAAGAAATACGAGAGGACAGGAAGAAGGAGAGATCAAAGCGGTAGGAATGACCTCCTCTCAGATAACCACTGTACTAGCGAATATACGCTTCCCTTTTTCTTCATCGTGTCTGTTTGATTATTCCTTTTATTCTTTTTTTGCTGGTTATTATTGTTGCTGGTATGTGGACATTTTCTTTGTGTCATCACAGTACAAATCAAGCGGAGACACACACAAAAAAAGGTAAAGCACAAAACGATAACCAATAAGGAACAAGCAAACGGTATAAGGAAGTATATATATACGATAGACATACTTCATGTTGGACAAGATAAAATGCGGTAAATACATGACTACTTCTTCTTTGTGGCCTCCAGCTCCAAATACTCCTTGTAGCTAATGCACGCCTTTGACACCTGGTACCGCTTAATGGAGATCTCCTTGAGCACGCTGCCGTCGACGGTGCCCTTGTAACCCGCCTTGCCCATGAGGGACTTGATGGTCTGCTCCTTGTTCCACTGGAGCTCGACGGCCACAGACGGCAGGTAGGTGGCACTGAGGTCTCTGTACTGCAGCTTGACGCCATGGGTCCCGACCACCCAGTCGTCCCAGGCGTTGCCCTTCTCGAAGCTGTGCAGGAGACTGACGCAGCACTCAAGGCTCGGTAACTCCTTCTCGGCAATAGGAGAAAAGCGGTGATCATCAAAGGCGGCATGGATAGCGTAGTCCTTCAGCTGCGTGTGAAGAGGGTAGGCGCCAAAGTTACCAATGCAACCACGCAGGTCCTCGCTTGGGAGCTTCTTGAATGTGATGAACACAGGTGAATCCACGTTGGGGATGCTGCTGGGGCATGCCGGAATGGACTTCCCGTGGATTCGCGCGCACACCACGTTGAAGCAGTAAGCACACATCTCTTCTGTCGCTAAGAGTGCCATCTCGGGAGTGATCGATGAGAACGACGGAAGGAACGAGTCGGCAATGGGTTCAAAAGTGAGGTAGAACAATTTATCTGAAAAAAAAAACAGAAAGTGGGAAGGTACAAAAGGGATGGAGAGAAAAGTGGTAGTGTTTTGAAAGGAAAAAGAAAACTCGTAAATGCAGGACGATGAAACACGTCACTTCCCCCAAAAACATGACAAGAGAAAGAGCACGTTAGTTAATGACAAATGCAGACCACAACCTGTCCGACACGAGGTAAAGAAACAAAGTGGATTTATATGTAAGTGGCCAAGAACAACAACAAGAACAAGAACACGGTCAGTAACCGCACGGCAGCACGGTGTGCATATTATACAAAAAACGAAGACACCGCCTCTCGGCCAGGTGCCTGTGCCACATCGCTGAACCCATTGCCGACATCACTATTAAAGTAGCCGCCCTCCTCCTCTACTTCGTCCGGCTGTTGCGCCGTCCCGGCCACCGCGGCGGTGCCCGGTGTCCGCCCGACCAGTGTGGTGTAGCGGCACCGGTGTTCACGGAGGCACTGGTACTCCTGCTTGTCGGCCGACAGCTCCAAGAAGTGGGTCAGTCGGATGGTCTGGTGACGCGCGCAGAGCAGCTCCGGGCAGTCCTGCGGCAGGTCCGCAGGGGGGTCTAGCGGCGTGGCGAGGCAGTTGCCGCTGTCCTTGCACACGAAGCAGCAGTCCTGCACCTCCTCACACATGTACGCGTTGAGCCGCTTGCCGTGCCGCGCGCACCACACCTGCCGCGTCGCGAAGTGCGCGCCACTGCGGTCCTCCTTGCGGCTCACGCGCTCCGGCTGCGGGGTGTCGCGCGGGCTGCGCGCGTCCCGCTCCGCCCGGCTCGCGAACCACTCCTGGCCCTGCGCCGACGCGCGCGGCCGGCCGTCGTCCGCCGCCGCGCGCGTGCGGCAGGGGTGCTCCCGCTTGCAGCGCCACGTGCCGGGCTGCTCCTCCACCATCTGGTGCGCCGCGCGCCACCGCTTGTGCTGGTGGCAGAAGACCATCTCGTCGCGGCGGCACTCGCGCGACGGCTTGCAGCGCAGCGACGGCGGTCGCTCGTCCCACGGCACAAGGTCCATCTTCGCGCGCAGCCGGTTGTGCATCGCGCAGTGGCCCTTCTCCACCGTCGAGCCGTACCCGCCACCACCACCACCGGACCGGTATCCAGAGCGCATCGAGAAAGTGAACGAGCGCGCTGAAAAAAAGAGAGTATCTATCTAAAGGGAGGTGTATACTGAAGCATCAGGGTAAAGAGAGTGATAAGGGATATAGAAGAAAAAAAAAGGATTTGCCTGCACTACAAGAGCGGACTATACTAGAGTGTGTATGCGTTCTAGCGTATCCGTACATATGATAGTTAACACCTTGGAGGGAAGACGAAGAAAGACAATCCACAGCGGGAATAAATAGCATAAACATGTATTTTTTTTTTGCTTTTTCTTGTTGGTGTTTCATTAGTGTTACAATGGTGCATCTGATATATGCACATACACGCACACGCACACGCACACACATGCAGCTCTCTTACGGTGGGCACGTGTTCTGCGACACAATTTCCCACGACCCGTGATCCATCGGGTCTCGCATCTGCAGAACCTTCACGGTCGCTCGCTCGTCGTCGGTGAGGACGTAGAGATGGGAGGCGGAGCGGTCCCATGACACGCTCGCCGCGCCCTCGTCCAGCCGGAAGTACTCAAACAGAATGTCGCCCTCCTCGTTGGACGGCGAAATACAGTTCATGCGGAGGATGAGCACCTCCGTGCGCGAGCACACGGCGAGCAGCTGGAAGAGGCGGCCGACGGACGGCGCCCACGCGATCTGCAGCACGGGGCTGGCGCACGCGACGGGGGATATGCTCGCGGGCAGGAAGGGGATGGGGCTGAACGCCTGCGCCTCCTTCAGATAGCGATAGAGGCGCACGCGCCCCGACACCGCGCCCACCGCCAGCGTCATGGTGGACTCCGCCGCCCCGGGGAACCAGGAGATGCTGGTGATGCCGAGGCTGCGCGAAGGGGCGCCGTGCGCCGCTCCCGGCACGGCCGCAAGGCTCACGACCGGGGGGACGTGCTTCGCCGCGCCGCGGCGCGCGTCGCTTGCGCCCGCCGGCGTGCGCTCCTCGGCGCGCTTGCCGCTAAGGATAATGGCGTTGCTGCTGCTCACGCTGTCCGTGGTGGGCTCCAGCTCGGGGATCATACGGCAGATGCAGGAGAACTGCAGCGTCTGGTTGACCTCGTAGAGTCGCACGCACCCGTCCAGCGACGCGGTCGACAGCAGCAGCACGTGGTACTGCTGCGGCGGGATGAAGGCGATGTCCGTGATGGCGTCCTTGTCGAAGCCGCGCATCGGCGACCACCGCGTCGTCTGGATCACCGTGCGCCCCTTCTGCGACGTGAGCGTGATGCGGTAGATGTTGACCCAGCGGTCGGCGCCCGCGGTGGCGAGCAGCGGGCCGTGCTCGCGGTGCTGGCACCACGCGAGCCGCATGACGGGGCCGGTGTGGTCGCTGATGGTGCACCCATCCTCCCACGCATCCGGCGACCCGATCTGCTGCTTGCGGTAGAAAAGCTGCACGGTGCCGTCACTGGAGCAGGACGCGAGCAGCGCCCCGGTGGGGTCCACCTCCAGGTGGTGCACGTGCGTCTTGTGCTTCGTTTGCAACGTGGAGGAGAGCATCCGCAGTTGTTTTTTTTTTTTTGCGACTTCCTCGTAATGCTTCAGAGTACAAGAACAAGAAGAAGAAAAAAGAGAGGAGAAAAGGGAAAACAATAGAAACAAAGGAAACAGACTTGTTGCTGTTGTTGTTGCTGTTGTATTTCTTGAAAAACGAAAAAAAAAAAAAGAGCGAATCAAGTTACACTTGAGTGGCATCTGTGCGGCACAAGAATAAAACCGAGGTATTTCGAACGAGTATTCGAAAAGGAGAGAAGAAATAGTTTACATACATGGAATGGTTAAAGTATAGATAGAGTTAGTGTATTTTACAAACTCAGCAGGTAGGGCACTATGATGTCAAGCACCTCGCCGAGCTTCTCCACCGCTTTTCGGAAAGGAGACGGGTCCAGCAGCTCGCCGACGCAATACAGCAGGGATGGGAGATCCGCCTTGGACCACTGCTCGCCCTGCTCCGCTGAGCCACAGGTCTGCAGCACCTCCGCCACGTCGCCCTCGGAGAGGTGCACAACGTTGGTCAGGAAGGTTTGCAGCTTCTCACGGGAGATGAAGATGCTCTGCTCCTCGCGGACGGCGTCGAAGAGCCGCTGCAGGTGCAGGTGGTGCTCGTGGAGGAACAGCACCATGTCCGGCTCCGACAGCTCCACGCACATGTTCTCCATCGGCGACACCTCGCAGAAGCTGTCGAGCCGCTCCGTCAGATTCAGCAAGGACCAACCGCTGAGTTCGGACACCTTCGTCGTGTAGTGGATGAAGTCTCCAAAGGACTGCATGCCGTGCTCCGGGTACAGCTGGGTCAAGATGGGCAAATCGGAGGGGCTCACCAAGCTCCCCAGCACGTGCTCCAGCTTCTCACGGCTCACGGGCAGTCCGATGACCGAGAGGCGCTCAAACACCTGGCCCAGGTAGTCGCGCACCACATCCATCTCGGGCGTCTCGACGCACTGCCGCAGCGCCAGCAGATACTTGTCGTGGTGCTCCACGCACCCGTGCAGCTGCTGCAGCCCTTCCGATACGTCCTTGGCCATCTGCTCCACGCAATCCTCTGGGAGCCTCGTCGCAGGGACCTCCACCACGCGAGCCGGCCCTCGCAGGAGAGAGGCGTGTCGGTCGCCACCGTGGGCGCTGCTGGGGCCAAGCCCCTCCTCCCTCTTGGCGGGGGAGGAACCAATCGGCTGGCCGTCGGGCCTCTCCGCGCCTCCCTCCGCCTCCGTCGAGGGCATCAGAAGGGCTAAGTTCTGGGGTCTGAACAGAGAAAAGTGGCTGCCACAGCAAACGTAGGTGATAAAGCTGTGGAGAAGCCGCAGCTTGCTCTGATTGCTTTGCACAAAGTCCTCGATGTGAAAGGGAGCGGTGACGGGGCCGGTCAGATAATGCACCGCGGCCCGCATGTCGGTGAGCGGCAGCGTCATTAAGGAGCGCGCGGAGAGCAGATAGGGATGGCGGCTCATCGCGTTGAGAGACGGCGCCTCCTCCTGATCGCCGCCGCCGCCGAGCAGCTGATAGAAGCGGAGAAAGAAGTCGATCTGCTTGGTACTCATGCGGTCCGTTCGATCCTTGGACCGCTTCGTGTACACGGCGGCAGATTCCGTGATGCTATGGGTGTAGGTCCGGGTGGCCTCGTTGCTGGGCTCGCTCGGCAGGGCGCGCACGTCCGCGAAGAGCACCTGCACGCAATCCTGCCACGTCCGCCAGTGCTCTCGTATCGAGCTCTCCGTCTCGCTGTGGAGCTGCTCCAGCGTCGCCAGGCGCTGCTGCGCCTGCTGGCAGCGTGTCGTGGTGGCCTCCGCGACGCGCATCTTCTCCCGCACGTCATCGCTGATGAGCTGATGGGCCGTCTTCGCCTCTACCTCCTGCTCGTAGAGCAGCTTCAGTTCCAAGCTGATAGCCTTGTTGGACGCAACCCTCGCCTTCGCTGTGATGACGTGGGCACGCTGTCGCCAGGACCGAATAATCTTCGGCAGAATGCAGCTCGCCGCGTAGCGCACGTTGAGGCGCTTGAACATCTCCCTCTTGCGGCGAATGCGCTTGCAGTGCGCGCGCCACGACACAAAGCACATTTTGACCCACAGGCCGTCCAGCTGGGACAGCACGCGGTCCATCACCCGCTGCTCTATTAGCAGACGCCCCTCGTAGAAGTTGAGGGACGACTTGTACTGGGCGTACAGTCGGTACACCCGCATGAAGCACTCCGCGTACGACGTGGTCCGCATCATCTCGCCGGTAGGCGTCCGCCGCGCCCGAGTGAAGAGTACCGCGGGAGTGATCTCCCGCAGCGCTGCGGAAGCCACATCACGGAAGTCCGCCGACAAGTGAGGAATGCAGTGCCGCAAGACGGAGAGTGTCGTCATCAAATAGAGCTCATCGGGACTGCTCACGCGGGTGGCAGACTCGTTCATCTTCTTCAGTATAACTTCTGCAGCGACGAAGGGGCTCTTGTGATTACTAAATTCGACCTCAATGGAGCCCAGCCACCGCTGTAACTTGATCGCATCGGCGGCCTCACGCTCCGTCTCCTCGTAGGGGTCTATAGCAGCGGAAATACCTGCATTGAGTAGATCACTCATTTCAGCTACAAGGAAAAAAAAACTTCTTTAATGATACGGAAAGGGGAAAGGAAAGGAAACAGTGTTTATAAAAGGTGTGACCATACAAACAACAGCAACAATGAATGCAGTAAAAAAAAAACTCAAAAAAAAAAAGTGACTCTAGAATCTGATTCAGAAAAAGAGCGTAACAAGAACAAAAAAAAAAAAAACAATAAAGGCACTCTCTGTATCATGTCAAAAAGAGTACTACAGAAGAAAAAAGAGAGAAGAAATCAATATGCCATCAGCATTGACACGATTCTAACACCACTTGCTCTCAATCGTGTGTCGGAGGGGGTCCACGCCTGCGTATCGGTAGTAATCATCCATTGTACGCTCTACACCCTCACCGTACCGCGACAGGTCGTACGTAACAATCGGGTTCATAAAATCGGGCGGTGTAATGAGTTCTGAATTGTTTTTATCGTGCGAGCGCAGCAGCATCGTCACACGCTTGAGGCTCACCTTCTGCCCCGAGTAGAAGCGGCGCGACTGCGAGGGGTCCGACCACACCTTCGGGGCCTTGGCGCGCGTGTAGAAGTGGAAGCACAAGTTCCGCGGTGGGGAGTAGAGGTTGTAGCCGTGCGTCCAGAGCCGCGTCGCGAAGAGGATCTCCTCGCCGTCAAACACGTTGCCCAGGTGGGGATCGAACGGCACCTCCCGTAGCATGACGCCGCTCGTGAAGAGAAAGCCACCCGCGATGAAAGGCTGCGGGAGCACAAAGTCGGGCACGGCAGGAGTGGCGGACACGTAACCCTCATTGTGCACGATGTTTTTAGCTCCATCCTTGGTAGAAGAGATCAGGATACCGTTGAACTTGAGGAAGCCGGCTGTGTAAAACTCGGACTTGCAGAGATACGCGGTGCCCGATTTGCGTAGGTCGACGCTCGTGCTGTATGCCTCCGGGTAGTGCGACATCACGGCGCGGGTGTCACGGTACTGCGTGTGCAGATACTCGCCCAGCGCGTCGAACATGGGGCGGAAGCGGTTGTGCGAGTCGATCACCAACACGAGGGACTCCCCGCCGTAGAGCAGCATCGCCATGTAGCGGCCGTACGTCGGGCCCATGGAAACGTTGGAGCGAATGTGGCGCATCTGTATGCGGTCCGACGCAAAGCACAGACCTCCTGCAAAGCGCTTGTGCTCGGCAGACGTTGGGGCCCACTGCGCGCGACGTGCTCCCCACAGTTTCATCTGCGCCTCGTTCTCTACCTTCTCCAGCGACTCCATCTGCGGAGGGGCCATGCTGTAGCAGGGTATGGGCACCCGCATGCGAGGCGAAATCGAGGGAGGGTCAAAGTCCTTTTGGGGGTTCACATCGGGAGAGCCTGGATATGGTATATTCTGCTGCGCTATGCCAAAGTGGAGGCGATGCGCATTCTTGGCGGTGGTCAGCATATTCCATAGCGTCGGCTCACACTCGACATCACGAAACGTGGCAACGCTAATAAAGATGCTCTTTTTTTCATATCTTGTTTCGCTCATCGGGAGCACTTCGATGTCGGGTCGGCTAAAGGCATTGTCCACATCCGTCTGCCGCTGATGCGAGAGAAAGGGGTAAGAGGGGAGCGGCCCCACACGGCCATCCACACGCGCCGCGGTGGCCGCGGCCGTCATCCAAGCGAGGGTGGGCGCGGCACGCTCCAACGTGTACGGGGCGATACTCTCCCATCGGCGCACAGGATAGTAGTAGAGAAACGAATCGGAGAAGAGAGGGAACGGGAAGTGCAAGGAGCCTTGCTGCGGTGCGGCCTTGTAGATGGCGTGGCGCCGTGCGAGCAACGAGAGGGTCTCGACGGGCTGACCGGACTCTCTCTCACGTTTATGAGCCGGCTGCGTCCAGTTGTACGGGGTGCCATGCTTGCTTCGGCTCACGATCTTCTTACGCATTAGCAGGGTACGATTCAGCTGGGCATCAATATGCGAAGCAGCGCCAAACTTCTTTTCCTTCGCTAAAGACTTGGTCAACGCCTTCATGTAGTCTGTTCCTGTTTCTGTGCTGTGCTCCTCGATTATCGAAAGCCACTCGCCCAGCTCTTTGAGGGAGTTGGCGAAGATGATGGAGTTCTGCTTCTCGACCCACTCGGTATCGAGCATAGGCGTTAACTCTGCTGTGGAACCGTGGCCTCCCAGGAAGCCAACGTCGACCAATATGGTCGCCAGCACGTACCACATAAAAAGTGAAAGGCAGACCGCGAGAAACAGGGCGCCCAATATGCAAAATGCGAAAGGACTACGGCCTGAACTCTTTGATAAGAGACCCTTCCTCAACTTTCTAAGCCATGCCGGCAGTGAGGCGACCGTTCGGCTCCGCAACCGCTCATCTCCGAGAAAATGTTTGCGGCCCTGTTGAGAGGAGTCGACATGCACAGCCACCACAGGCGCCTCACCAGTCGCTCGGACTTTCGGCTGTGTTTCGCCAAATGAGTTGGTGTTCAACATTCTAGTAGCAACTAGCACGCAAAGAAAGAAAAAAAAAGATGAAGAAGGGTGGAGAGAGAATACGGAAAGAAGAGGGAGATTCCGTTTTTCTATTCGAAAGGAAAACAAGAGACTCAGAAAAAAACGTCATGTTCAGTTCATATAACACAGGCAGCTGCGCAGTGGATGATGAGTAGCTTTCGCTTGGTCACGATTAGTTATATTAACACAACGAGTAAAGAAAACAACAGAAAGAAAGACAAAAGAACGTAAGTTGTGAATTATTATAATATATATATTTGAAAGTGGGGCGTTTCGCCAGGACTGCTGTCTCAGAAAATGCCCCGTCCCTCCCTCCCCCACAAGCGCGAGAGCGAGAGGATCCACCGGGCGTACCACGCAAGTTCCATCCTACTGGCTGAGCATTGCCTTCTTGAAGCGTGCCGTCATGGAATTGGCGAACGCAGCGGTGAAGAACCACTTCCAGAACTTGACGAAGAGAATCAGAAAGCAGAGAATGGACACGCCTCTCTCGAGCACCATGCGGGACTGCACCTGCACGCTCTGCTGCGTAAGTCGTTGGAAGTCCTCGTTCAGCTTGCGCTGTGTGACCGACGCGAAGGTGACCATCTCCTCCGCCAGCTCGGACTGCTGTGCGCTGCGTGCGCCGCGGCGCAGCAGCTCGCCGCGCAGCTCGTGCACGTCCTCCCACAGCGCCTTCAGAAAGGCCTTGCGCAGCCACCGCTCACGCACCGTGATCTCATTCAACGTGGTGCTCTTCCGAAAGAAGGTGCCTGTCTGGATGGCCAGCTCGTAGCGGTTGCACATGCTCTTCACGGCCGCCTCCGTCTCCTCGCGCATCTTGGACCACTGCGTCTCGATGTCCTTGAGGGAGCGCGGGCGGCCCCGCGTGCTCTCGCGCTCCGCGCGCACATTGCGGCGATGGACGCCGCCGGTGCGGCCGAGCTCCTCGTCGCGGCTCGCGCGGACGTGGCGGTGCTGCCGGTACGCCTCGCCGGCGGCGGCAGAGGCCTCCACCTCCTTCAGCTTCTTGAGCAGGCTCTCGTGGTTCTCCTTCACAATCTTGTAGGCTAAGTTGACTTCTGACATGCGCTCGGTCGAACCACCCGGCTGATCGGGGTGGCACTTAATCACGAGCTGTCGGAACTGCTTGGAAATATCCTCGAGCGTGGTGGTGGGCGTCACGGTCACTTCTAACACGTCGTACGGATTTTTCCCGCTCGGCGTTGTCGGCAAGTCTCTACTGGCAGATAAAAATTCTTTACTTTGAAATACAGAGCGCGTCGCTCCAAGTGCACGGTGCACCGCAAAAATGTGACGACGCAACATGTCAGAAACAAGCGCTGCTCACAGTCCCAGGTTGAAGAACAACAGATATATGAGAACAAAGAATAGAGAAGGACATCAGAAAAAGCTCATAGTAATAGCCGCACGCTGTAGTCATGGAGCGTTTGCTTTGAAGCATTGCAGTGCACTGGTGTTGATGTATTCGCGCATTCGCGCCAGTGTGGCATCCTCTTTGTTGTTACATGGTTCATGCTCATTTCTTTTTCTGTTGTCATCATTGGCCACACCATTCAGAGGGCAAGAAGCACTGCGACAACCAAGGATGGAAGCCAACAAGAACAAAGAAGAAAAAAGCATCCTTCACAATAGTGAGAGCGTAGATACAAACACATACGTATGTAGTATAAGTGAAGGTACAGTACAAGAAGGGGTCCTCAGTCAGACCCTACAGAAAACAATATCACCACACACACATACACACACACACACACACACACACACACACTCGATTGTGTACGCGTTCCTATATGTTCGCCTGCTCCTTCGCCAACTGGATGTGCTGGAGCAGATCGCGCATGTCGTCGTCTACAGCCGTGCCGGTGGACGCGTGGCCGCCGGCCTTCCTCGCCTTCTTCTCGGCGCCACTGGCGACGGGGGCGGGGGGCGGCGCCACCCTCGCGGCCACGGCCGGCGAGTACGTCACCGCCACGCCGTCTGCGAACACTGCCGTCTGCAACGGGGCACCCGGATTCGCCTCAAACGCGTGTTGCTTGGCGAGCTCCGCGATGGGCGGCACGGCGCGTTGCGCGTCGGACCAGCAGCTCACCCCCACCGCCTGCAGCGCGTCGCCGCTGGCCGACGGCCCCTTCGCCGGCGCGGCCGCCTTCGGTGCAGCCACTTGCCTCGGTGGTGCCGATGGCGGTGGCGGCGCCTCGTCCTCCCTCGCCCGCTGCGACGGCTCGGCGGACACGGCCACGTCTGCGTCCCGCGGCCGCTTCACCGCGGGCTCCGGCAGCGGCCACACGGATGGCGTCACGGTGAGAACGCGCTTGCCGAGGTTGGTCTCCACCACGGCCTTGTCGTGCACGGCGGTGCCAGTGAGGTGCGCATCCACCGCCTCGCTCGAGGACGCGGTGCGCTCGAACATGATTAGGGACACCGCGTCCAGTGAGGAGATCTTGTGGAGGCGAAAGCCGTACGTGTTCTCGGCCGCCGACGGGCACAGGAAAACCGCCCCGCGCTGCTGCACGAGGAAGAGCTTCTGCCAATGGAAGACCTCTGTGTTGCAGTGGTCGCTCTTCTTCCTCGCCGGCTCCGCCTCCCTTCGTGGTGGTGGCAGCGGTGTCGGTGTTCTCTCCCGCTTCTCTAGCGTCTCCTTCACGCGCTCCGCCACCTCCCTGTTGGCGCGCGTCTCCTTCACGCGCAGCACCTTGTCCGCCTCGCCTGATGCCTGCGGCTCGGGCTGCGGCGTAGCGGGTGCGACCTGTGGCGGTGCGGGCGGCGGTGGCGATGGGGCAGCGGCTTCATACTTCTGAAACGAACGGTACAAATCCTGCACGCGCTTGGTTTCACTACACGGGAGAAAGACGTACTCCACTTTGCCCCGGACGCATTGCTTGCCGCGCACATCAACGGCAATGGTGGCAAACCTCTCCACTCTAGAGTGCGCACTACGGTCCAAAATGTACACCGAGTCCGTCATGTCGAAACCCGGTAGGTCGGCAAACTGCATCATGTCTCCCTCGAAGGGGTAGAGCCAGAACACGTTGGTGCCCTTCCACACGGTATCCAGAGGCCGCGCGTTGACCCGCTGCCCTAACCAGAACGTCTTCTCCCCCTCCAGCACGATGGCAAGGAGAGAAGAGGTGGTTCCTAAACTGCCATCACTGGTGGTCATGGTGTTGGCGGCTTCCGTGTGAGATCCGTGCAAACGGATGTAGAGATGAAGTTAAGAGAGTCCTTTTTTCCCCCTTTTCTATGTGTGATAAAAATAATAAATGTTCAATCTATAGAGCAGGAATTGTACAAGAACAAGGAAAGAGTGGGTATCGACAAGGAGACATTAATAAAATGGAATGAAGATACTGTAGAGCACAGCTGAGAATACGCTGGTGCAAAGAACAAGACCGCTGCCGCAATAGACACCCATGTATCTAATCATGTACCTGCTTTTTGCACGATTACGTTGTTAAGGGGCATTTATTTAATCGAAAGAAACAGAAAAACAATTAAGTAGTAGCGTACATTGTTAACTTGTCAACGGTTAGCGAGTTTTGATTAGGCTTCACAAGCTCTTGCTGATGGTGTCCAGCGACTCAGTCGGTGTCAGACTCTGCCTTACCTTCCGACCTCTTGCGCTTCCTAGATGATGTGGGTCCCTCTTTTTGCTCCGACCCCTTAGCCTTTTTCGCCTTCTTCTCCTCCTTGGCCAGGCGCTTCTTCTCCAGCTCCTCCTTTTCCTCCCGCTCCATACGGTTGTACTGTCGCTCGATCCGCTTGTCGGCGACCATCATCCGCTTCTTGGTGCTAATAATCATTCGGTGTGGCGTCGTCTTCTGCAAGCGGCGTCGCTCGCTGCGGCCCACCTTGATCTCCAGCATCCAGTCCTCCACCGCGCTGCCAGAGTCCTTAATGACCTTTGCGATGGCCGGCAGTCGCTCCCGGTCATCCTCCGTGAAGAAGCTAATCGCCTCTCCGGACTTGCCGGCGCGCCCTGTGCGACCCACGCGATGAATGTACGAGTCCACCGTGATGGGGAAATCAAAGTTGATGACGGTACCGACGTTCTTGAAGTCGATACCGCGCGAGAGCAGCTCCGTCGTCACCAGCACCCAGATCCTGCCGAGGCGGAACTGTGTCACCGTCTCCTCCCGCTCCTCGATGGACATCTTCGCGTTCATGACCGCCATGTGCAATCCCTGGGCACGGATCTCGTCGTACAGCTCCTTGCTGCGCTCGATGCTCTGCACAAACACGAGCACGGGCGGCTTGATGCCCTCCCTCACCAAGTTGCGCATCGCGACGATCTTACCTTGCTCACTGCCGCAGAAGAGCAGCCGCTGCTTCACCGATTCGTTGACGCGCTGCCGCCCGCGCACGATAATGCGGACGGGGTCCGAGCTCATGACAGAGCGCGCGGCCGTCTCCACGCGCTCGCTCATGGTCGCCGTGAAGAGGCACACGACCTTCTCGGGGGCGGTGCACGCCGCCAGGATGCCGTCGATGGCCGCCAAGAAGTCCGTCTTTGTGTCCCACAAGCGGTCGCCCTCGTCAAAGACTAAGTACTGCACCTTGGACAGATCGAGCAGCTTCTGCTCCACGAGCGAGAGAATGCGACCGGGGGTCGCCACAAAGATATCCTTGTTGTGGGTCGTCTGGCCGTGCTGCACGAAGCGCCAGCGCTTACCCCGCATCAAGAAAAAGGCCTCTCGCTCAATCTGCAGCGCGAGCTCGATCGTGGGGGTCACAATAAGGGCTCGGATACCCGCGTCCGGATCCGGCTCCTTCAATAGGGTGAACATGGGGACCAGGAACGCAATCGTTTTGCCGGAGCCGGTCGGCGCACACGCGAGCACGTCGCGGCGGTGGATAAGCGCCGGGATGGCCTGCATCTGGATGGACGTCGGCACCTTGTGCTCGCGCGCAAACAGGTTGTTCACCACGTGGTGCGGCGTGCAGAGTGGCGGGCGCGCCAGGTCGGAGAAGTGCTGGATGGGTGAGGGCACGTCCACGCCGCTCACCTGCAGATCGTGCTTGCGCCAAATGTTGCGCACCTTCTTGGCCGTCATGGGCTTGAGCGGCTTATCGTCCGCCTCCTTGTGCGCGTCGCGGGCCTCGCGGCCCGCAGCGCCGGCGCCCGTCGCATCGCTGCCCTTGCCGGAGATGCTCAGGGAAGCACTCGGCGCTGGTAGATTCATGGCCGCGGTCATGCCCCAAGCGCCCGTGGTGTCCGTCACCGGAGCACTGACCGCATCGTGGCCCGTCTTGCCTTGCTGAAAGAGCGCAATCGCACTGCGATTAGTCGATCCAGCGAATTTGGTGCCAATCGATAGATTCTTAAACGCATCCATCGTTATAGCAAACGTGAAAGAAGGGTGAACTAGTCGCAGGACAAAAGAGTCGAGCAGGTGAGAGAGAAGGGGGGGGAACGAAACGCATAAGGTGGAAGTGAGAGAGAGAGAGAGACGCTGCATCATGTGTGCTCAAACAATGCCTGAACACATTAAAAAAAAAATGAGAGAGAGAAAGGATCAAGAAGTTATACGGTAGAGCATTAGAAGGGAGCAAGTGGCACCTTCTCCCGTACTGGCCGCAGTCAAACCTGAAAGAGCCGCTGCTTCCCTTCGCAAACAGTGTTGCAGAGTGGGCAGCGCGGGGCGCGCTCCGAGCAGCGAGTGCAGCAGACCGCGTGGAGGCACGGAAGGAGCACCGTGTTCGCCACGCTGCCGCAGCCACAGCACATCCCGTCCAACTCCGAGATGTGGCGCGCGGAGGACGTGAGTTCCTCCTGTGCCCCGACCTCGGTGGGCCCAGATCGGGCGTTGACGACCATGTGCGTCTGCGTCTGACGAGACCGCGTGATGTGCTCCCGCTCACGCCGTCGCCGGACGGAGTAGTAGATGCAGCCGATCATAAAGTCCACCACGCCGGCACCAATGACAAATAAGAACGAACCACAAAGGGCCACCGTCTTAAACGCGTTCGAAATGTAGATCTCAGTAAGCGTGGAGTTAAGCACACAGCCAGTGGCTGAACAAACAGACCCGTGTGCGCAGCATCCCGAAAGATGGGGCTGCTGCGCACATTGTGCAACAGAAAGAGACATATCACACAAAGGCATTTCCTAAAATTCAGATAGAGATGTGTGTATTAGGAAACTGTTAGAAAAAAGAGAATCTGTATGTGTGTGCGTGTGTGTAATACAAAGATAAGGAAGATCACGTAAATGTACGCTATGGATCCTATACTACAGAGAAGAGGTAGAGAGTAGAAGTTGATTATGACCCTGCGTGCAACAACAAGTATTCTTCACACAGACAACACAAAGTATTGACAAACTGATGAAGATAAAAAAAAAAGGAGGGGAAAGAGACATGTGACGCGACAGAAGAGTGAACATGTGAAACCAAAAAAAAAAAATGTAAAGAAACTACCGATAACTGGAAGAGCAGCACTCTGTCTCTCTACTTGTCTACAACGTACTCTGAGCCATAAAAGCCTTTCACACAGTATTTGAAAAAGTCCATTGGAGGCTTGCAACGCTTGAAGTCGTAATTGTATTTGCGCAAGCACTCGCCTACAAGGCACGACATAGCCGCACATTGGTCCGGTGGCTCCCCTTCGTTTCTTCCTTTGATGCTGACAGCAGGTCCTACTCTCGCTCGCCAGACGCTAATGCACGAGTCAAATTGTGCCTGTGCACCCTCGCAGGCCGTGTGCACTTCTGGCTGGCCCAAGTGCTTCTCTACACAGATACGCCACTGGTTCGCCTCGTCGTCACAGATCTCGTACGGATCCGTGGACATGACGAGGGGGTGGGCGGAAGGGAAAAAAAAATGTAACCTAATGAGTAATGATAAAACACTCGCGCCACACACCGAAGACTGAGTAAGAAGAAGGCAGTGAGAGAGGAATGGTAACGATGTAACCTTCACGCGTCATGACAAACCGAATCGAGTGCCAACAATAGAAACACAACAAAGGTAACAAGGAGGGGAACGAGCGCTTGGGTGGCAAACAATTGAATCTCCTGGATGTGCATTATCCAGCTAGCCTGGTAGGCTGCAGTGACGACCATATAACCATTAAAAACAGACAAGACAAATGAAAACAAATCAGCGCTCCACACATCCTCTCACGCTTTGCAAACAACAACTACGAAGAGGAAAAGATAATCAAGAACATGCAATCCCGAATCCAGCATCACAGCAGCTTTCGACGGCCGCGCTTGAGGGAGAGGCGGATCTTACGGCGACGGCCTGCGTTAATCTTAAACGAGGGGCCCGAAAAGGACTGAAACGCGCGTATCTGGGTGAAGGGCACGCCCTCCGGGAAGTGCGGTGTCTCAGGGCCCTTCTTCACGCGCTTCAGGTCCAGCGTCCACTGGTGGTCGAACCACGGCTGGCGGCGCTTCCACACCAAAGGCCGGCGGTGCCCCCGCTGGGCGGGCTGGCCCGTGCCACACGAGAGAGACTCTAACTGCTCCGCATCCAGCAGCTGGGTAGGCATCTTCTTGTCCAGGAAGGGCAGGACAGGGGCGACGCGCGCGAGCTGCGGCTGAAGAGGGGCCCACCCGCACGTAGAGGTGCTCGTGGACTTGATCACGGGCAGAATGCACTTGCTAATCGGCCGTGTAAACATGGTGAAAGGAGTTTTAAGTGTTCCTCGTACAAACTATATGTTACTACTACTGTGATAAGAAAGAGAGAAGGTATTGAAAGGAAGGAAAAATGGAGATAACAAAAACAATGAAAAAATCGAAGAGAAGCTTCTCGCAGTGCTCTGCAGGTGGCGCTGCACACGCTTGTTGCTATTAGCTTTCTTCCCGTTTTGTTGTTATTACATGATTGGACATCATGACTCCACCACTACGATGTGGAAAAGGGAAATTGTAAAGAGATGTAGCGGTACTATACAAAAAAAAAGTGCTTTACTTATTATAACTTTTGATGTTTCACGGTAATAGAGGAGAATGAGAGGCAGGCAAGAGGGGCACTGCACTCAAAGGCGATAGCGTTGGTTTTGGAAAAAAGCTATGCAGCACCGTTTGCAGTGCATCATGTCGACAGGTAAGCAGCGCGGACACACGAGGCAGTTACAGGCCATGCAGACCCTTCCGCAGCCCATACAAAGCGGTGCCCCACAGTGGCAGTGTCCACTGGGTACACACATGTGCGGGTGCATCATCATCATTGTATAGCAATTCGCTTATGAAATATTGCTTCCTTTGAGACGAGTGTGTACACATTGAAAAGAAAAGAAAAAAAAAGACATACAAGAGGTAAAGTGGAAAGAACGAAGATGTGCGGCTTTAAGCAAAGGTATAGAGCATAATCGTGCATTGTCAAATCACTTTTGTAATCGTGTGAAAGGAGATGTCAGGGGAAAGGAGTGTTTGAAAAGATAAAAAAAAAGAGAAAAGCTCAACAATAAGAAAAATAATAAAAAAGAAAAACAAAAAAAAAGCTAAGAAAACGATAAACCCACCATAATAACAGTTCTTAGCTTTTAGTAACATAGTAACCTCGGACTTTTCCGTTTTTCCATAAATATAAATTATTTTTCTAGCTTTATTATCAGCATTCTATCCTTTTCTTTTCTTTCCTTTTTCTTTAAATATATTTTGGTGTCATCCTTTATGTGACTAGTAGCCCAGCTTGATCAGGTACTCGGCAATGCGCTTCACCGTGGAATTGCAATCCGCCGGGTTCACCGGAACGTCGTGCTGGGCGTTTTTCGTGAGGTCCTGCGCCAAGGAAGAGGCCTCGCCGGGGTTGCCATACACGCCGACAATAAAAGTCTGCTTGGTCGTGTAGATGCAGCCGCCCGCAGCACCCTTCTTAAAGAAGATGTACTTAGTGTCGTCATCAGTACCAGATTGAAGGCCAAAGAACTTGACGCCATAAATGGTGACACCAGAACTCTGGACCAGGGTGAGATTCTTAATGCACTCCAAGATGTGGGTCACCTCCTCCGGCTGAGGAATGTACGTACCGCCGTATGCCCAGTAGCTTCCGTCTTCCAGGCTCACAATCGCAGCACTGTGCATGAATCCGCTGCCAATAAGGCTGTCATCAATATATGCTTGCCACGACATGTTACAACGGTAGTTTTCCAAGGAAAGAAAAAAAAACGAAAATGAGAGAGTATGTGTATTTATCTTGTATTAGAAAGTAAATGCACGTCGGCGAAGAAGAAGAACAGTATGAAAAAAGAGAGCACAACAAGATAAGCATACTTCAAGTACACAGGAAAGATATGTGTACAAAAAAAAAAGTGGAGATAAATATAGTACATAACTCCCTGCATTTATTAATGTATAGTCTTGATGTTCATAAAAAGAAAGAAAAAAAGCGCTGCAACGAATTTCAGATCCGGTTCATAACGCATCCCGTTACAAGAACAGCCACAAAAATCACAAAAGAGACACACCCCAACACAACCAAAAGGATGCCTAAAATATGATTTCTTCCTCCTATCCACGTTCGTGTAACAAGCCGAACGTGCTTCTCGCCAGAAAAGGCGTTGACATTAAAATTCTCCGTGATGTTCAACGTGTACTCGCCTGCTGGTAGATCGACATCGATGATGCGGTACATGTTCGAGAAATCAGCCAAGTAGGCCATTTTCTCCCATACAATAAAGTCCTCGTCTGTTGTAATGGGGATTTTATGCCCAGGCTCTTCAAAATAGTAGCCAGCGGTATAAAACGGGTCGGTACTTTCCGTTCCACCGTCTCCTGTCCACATGGGTCCAGTGACCTTAGTGGACGGTACCGCTGGCATGAACGATTTGGTTGTGGCACTGTTCAGTGCGATACCAGACTTGTGGCATTGATTATCACTAGTAAGATTTGTACCATTCGCAGTAAACTGCGTGCCATCACAGATAAGAACACCTTTACTATTATACAAGCTTATCGAGTCATTAAACATCGCCCATGCTAATGCACCACATGGATTGTAGTACCCAGGTTGTTGGTTATCAGACACTTCTCCAGGGTAGCGGAAAGGATTGCATTTACTGGCCATGGTGGTATCAGCACCATTATTCTGGGCCTCATCTAACGACGCACCAAACCATCTATAATTTTGGTAAAACTTCTTGAGGCGGTACTGTAAATAAACCGGTGCCGCCGCACTTTTACTCAGATTAAAACGGACTGTTGTTGTTACACCGGTACTGTACGTGCTGCCATTAAAATCAAAGGAATACGGATACAACCCAGCTTCGCCTGACCTATAAACATAGGCATTAATTTGATCATAGCGAAGGTCGACTTCTAACACTTTATTACTGTAAACAAGAGTACTCACGCCGGCAGGGATACAGAAAACGGTCACAATGATAAGTGTAAGTGCCACTGGAAGTGCTGTGTGACGAGGATAAAAATGCCATAGACTTTGTTGTTCAATGCGCTTCTTCTGGTGCGGTTTGACATTTGGGTTCCGCTCCGCTTTCACTTCTTCAGCATCTTCAGCCATTTCTTTTCTTTTTTTTTTCTTTTTTTTCTTCAGAAGGAGGTAAGGGTATTGTGTGTTCTAAAAACTAGTGCTTGAATATAAATATACATATATATATATGTATGTACGTATGTATAAATACAACTTTTACAACCGTACTTTTCAGTAGCTCGTCACTCCAATGAAAAGTGACACGAAAAAAATATCAATTGGAAGGAGAGAATGTATTCATGTGTATGAAAGAAGCAGCCATACATATACAATAAAAAGACTAGAGAAAGAACAAACACACAAGTGAACATAAAAGTAAAATAAATAACACTAATAATCTAATAATAATAATGATAATAATAACAATAATAATAATAATAATAATCATAATACAGCGTGTTCTTATATGTGTGTCATGGTGTTTTTAAAATTCATTCCAAGGCTCAAAGCTTGTCACGGTACGTACTGGACGCTTTACATCCCATGGGGCAATAATAATTGGCCTTCTATAGACCCATTTAGATTGATTTTCACAACACTTCTCAAAGAGAGCAGCCGCCTCTTTGACTGCGTGATCATCTCACTTTATAGAGCCCTTCGCATTCGATGAAAGCACTTTAGCTGAAGCGGTGTGTTCAGAATCGAAACGTGCCTTTCGTTTCCTCACCCATGCTCGTGTATATTTATTATCTTGTTGGAGAGAGTGACATTTTTCTTTACACTATTAAAAAAAAAAAGTAGTGTAACAGATTGCTGTGGCTTAAGAGCGACAGAGTGAATAAAAGAGAGAAAAAAAAACAAGGAGAGAATAATGCTAAAAACAAAGAAGAGGACTTGGGCACTAAGTTGATAATTAAATGTACTTAAATATGTAGGATTGGTATTCCTTTTAATCATACGTGTTTTCATTTCTTGTGTAATAGTCACAGACACGTTAATTATAATGCAAGAGTTCAAACAAGAAAAAAATGGTAGAAATCTACGTTTAAAGACCGAGTTTTAATTGTGTATAGGGCAAACATGTTTTTCAACAGAATATTGATTAAAAAAAAAGTGCAAATAAAGAGTTGAACGTAATCACTAGAGCGCATGATAGCACATTTGCATTCTCTATGATAGGTTGCTTTATTGATTCTGTATATAGTATATGTTGTTTCCTGAAATTCTTACTTAATAAAGATTTTCATTACAAAGCAACTCGGAAAGTATAAAATCAGAAAAAAAAAAAGTAACGTATATTTTGAACACACGTGATAACTTTATGCCCTCCATAATTCGCACGCTGGTTACCACTGCATATTTAAAAAAGAAAAGACCCACTTCAGCAACAAGAATAGTGGGAACAAAAAAGAATGCAACAATTGAAATGTAAAAAAAAAAAAACAGCAGCTCATGATATCATAAATAAAATAGTTTGGACACTCAAAGAACGGAAAAATATACCTATATTGATTCCCTTTTTTGAATGCCAACACCGTCAATGATAGGCGAAAAAAAGAAAAAAAAACACGTTATTCGTATGAAAAAGAGAACAAAATGGTTTGTTTGTTTTTTATGATGTTGCTGTTCTTAACTTTTTCTTCTAAAGGACAACATAAATGGGAACCTTCGTTTTTCTTTTTTTTGTGTGTGTGTGGGGTGAGGTATGTATATATGTATATATATATATAAATATATATGTGGCCCCAGTACAACGCAACTTTTCTCGGTGCATATGCAAAAGAACAAAAAAAAAGTCCCCAAAGTAGTAACCTCTTTTTTTACAGATACCCATAGTGGCGCTTTAACACGCGCATTGCGAACAGATGTTTTGTTCTTCATCATCCAAGTGAACAGTGGACTCATTTTCACCTAGTTCATTATTGATTTTGGTCACTGCACTTCTAGCGACTTTTAAAAATGCATCACTCACGAATTCACCAGAAGCCGCCGAGGTCTCGAAATGAAGAAGATTGTTTTTCTGGGCAAAAAGAGAGGCCTCGTTGTGTTCCACAACGCGACTACCCGGCGTGCGAACCAAGTCTTTCTTATTACCGACGAGCATAATCACGACCTGTTCTCCCGCAAGCTCTCTCACATCCGCCAGCCAACGCGCTACGTTTTCATACGACGCGCGATTCGTTAAATCGTAAACGATAATGCACCCTGTGGCTCCACGATAATAGCTCTTTGTAACAGACTTATACCGTTCTTGTCCAGCCGTGTCCCAGATTTGCATTTTAATGCGCTGGTCACCTAGGTCTAGTATCTTGGCTCCAAATTCAACGCCAACAGTTTGAGACTGATCTTCTGAAAACGTATCCTTTGTAAACCGTTGCAGGAGGGCGGACTTTCCCGTCCCACTATCCCCAACAATAATAAGCTTAAAAAGATGTTGATAAGTATCCTTCATTCTACCTCACTACCACACAATCAAGAAAAAAAAAAAGTGAGAATAAATAACAAAAAAAAAAGAACAAAAATGAGTCGAATAATAATCAATAAGGGCTCTACAACGATGAATCGCTTTTGTGACTTTTATTCAAAGAAAGAAGGAGATAATGTGGATAGGAGGTTGTATTATAAGGAAACAGAGAAACAAAAAGAAATCCCTCATTCCCAACAATGAAAATAGTTGGTTGAAATAAGAACAATGTCAACATCACCACACCAAGAGCAAAGAACAAAAAAAAAAGCATATGTTCACAATAACAATACAACATCACTAAGCATGCGCTGAAACGACCCAATGGCCACACCTTGTCCTTTGGCAAATCCCGGGGCACACGCGCCGCCGGGGGCCGCCCCAGAATCCCGCCAGCCGCAGCCGCCGCCCCACCCCCCAAGAGCGGGGAAGGCGCGGCACACAGGGCGCGCCAAAACGAAAAACACAATCGGCGCGCCACGGCCCCGCCGAGGGGCTTACAAAAAAAACCTTTCCATCACCCGCGAAGACCAGGGGGGCGCGCGGTGCTCCTCGAAAGAGCGGGCCCGTCGCGGTGGGTGCTGGCTTTCCGGGCTCATTTTCCGCCTCGGATTGCGCACAAAGGACGTTGCGTGCTTCTCTCAACCCCCACCCCCCAAACCCCGCCACGCCTTTGCGGTCCTCGTGCAGCGCGGCCATGCGCGCCTCGGCTGTGCGGATAATGGTTGAAGCGGCTGGTTGCGCGTTGTCGAAAAAGGAAAGACCCCCCCCCCCCCGACACACCTCACAGCGCAAACCGGCCGACCACTGCATTTGCATTTTTTTCCGTGTTTTATTGCTATAATTGCGCACCGGCGCGGGTGGTGGATCGACCTGGGCGGCTTTCTCTACGTTTGTGCAGATCGTTGTCCCCCCCCCCCAACGCGCCTCCGCCCGACTCGAGGCCATTCTTAACGTCACCCCACCCTTTCCGCATTGCGATTGTGGTCGGATTTCCCGTCCCGCCTTGGCGGATGCCCCTTTCTCAACGCGGTGCGCTGGTTTTTGCTCTGCGCAGCGACCTCGCCCCCCCCCCCCTCCCCGCCCTCCCCGCCTGCTGGTCCGCTGCAAGGCGAGGGCGGGGGGGGGGGGGGCGGCGGCAAATGAGCGGGGCGGGGGAGCGATCACGAGCCCCAGCCCGCGGTGTTTTTCCTTCCGGCGACGTTGAAAAACCGTCCCCGGGGAAATATTGGATATCCTTGGCACTGACGAGGAAGCGTGTATTTTTCCGATGTTTCCAGTCAGATGTGCGAAGTGCATAGCATCTCTTCTTTTTTTTTTTAAGTTGTTGTCAAAACCTCTATCATTATTATTATTATTTTCTTGTTGTTTTCAGTAATTATCTGTCTAGTGTTAATGTACTTTTTGTTGTAGTATGAACTGCGTTTTATTGTGTCAGAATGTTGCTTTGTGAATGACTACAAATATTTACTCTTCTTTGTTCATTTTCTTGTGTGTTGTATATTGTGCTGTACACATGTATATCTATGTCTCGTCTTCTCTTGCCCTTACTACTCTGTCTTTGTCTCATTTTTTTTACTGTTACAATATTAAATCTCCAGTATAGGTTCTAACATAATATATTATTAATATATTTGTAGCTACACCTTTTTTTCCCCCTTTTTCTTTCTTTTTTTTTCACCCACTTTTGCTTCAGGTGGCCGCGCCTCGTGGAACGTAAGATACGATCATAATTTTATTTCTTTGTGGCGTTTCCCCTGAAAGCAGTGTTTCAAGGACCAAACTGAATTAAAAACATACTTACAGTTGTCTAGTGTCTCAACAGAAATAATAAAAGGAACGAAAAACTGTTAAGAGCGTGATATAAGAGTAGTATATATATAATTTTTTTTTTGACAAGGAGCACCACCAATATCAACAGTTACAAAGAGGTTCTCGGTAATTTATAATACAAAAATCGGTCTTGAGTGCCTATATTTGCGTTTTTTTTCTTATTCTAAATGGCGAGTGCACATGATAATAATGAAGTCTTCGACTCCGCAGAAGATATGTCCGGTTATTTTGCGGATGCGGGAGTTGAGGTATCCGATCGTTTTGTAAGGCGGTTACATCGGTTCTACGAAAAATACAACCCATCCAATATGAGAAAAGTTGAAGAGTATCTTCGAGCATATCGTGGTGCGGAGGAACAGCTTTTCGCGATACTGGTCAGTAAATATGGCCCTGAGCCGGTCTGTGAGAAGACATTTAAAAGTAATAATTTATTTTTTTCCAGCGAAGGCGATTCTGTGAAGCAGGGCGTGCGATGTAGGTTCCCCAAAACGGTGAGTGCAATTGAAGGCAACACCGACTGTGAAACTCCTTACTGGGCTGGAGGATCCTCTCTTGTAAGCCACCGTGACGTGCTCTCTTTGTTGGAAGAACACGATACTGCAAACAAAGAGCTAAAAAAGTGCTATGTAGGTGTTTTTGGTAGTCACCCAGAGGACTGCTGGAACGGAATGACCTACATTACGAATGCTGACGGGATTGCTGCCCCTGATACGCTGTTCCTTAGTCACATATGGGCTGCCACTCTGGAAAGTGGGAAAACACTTTTTAATCAAGGTATTAGGTATGAGAGGTTTACTTTGTACTGTACCGATGAGTGTCAGCAGGGAGGAGGCCACGAGAGATGGAGATTGTGTGTCTATCGTAATGCAAACAGTCCATATGTGCTGCTTAGGACAGTTTGGGACCCCATCGTAGTTCCAGAACCTCTCCCTTTGAGTCATTCCCATCTTTCGGAAGATTATGGGTCTTTTGATTCAGATCCGTTGAGCGTTTCGGCCAATGCTATATCCAACAAGGATTCTGCCCCGCAGCCTTTACAACCTTCGGAGACACCCGTGGCACAATTGACGGAACATTTTAAAAAAATACTTTCCGAAATGGAAGAGCGTATTTTGGGTCGTATTATTTCCCTGGACGAGCGAGTGGCGAAAGTGGAAAAAAGGATGGATCATCTAGCGAGTACTTCACACACAAAATAAATTACATGTTTTTTTTTTTTTCGTTTTCGTATCGAATGATTTTTGTTTTATTTTATTATTTTTGTAAAAAAAAATTCCAAATTCGGTGTGTATTTTCATTTTTTATTCTTTATATAGTGCGTATATGCGTCAGTGTGTGCAAAGAATTCGGAACAACAACAACAAAAAAAAAAAAGAAAAGAAAGA
>AUXH01000092.1:0-42729 GCA_000482145.1 Strigomonas culicis
CGCGCCAGCGGCCGTCGCTCATCTCCGCGGCGCGCGCGCCGCGGGGCGGCGGCGCCAGTCTCCCGCCCGTCGTGGCGGTGCGGCGGGGGCCATGATGCGCAGCCGGCGCCCCCCTCTCTCCCCGTTGGCATCACCATCCTCATCCTCTAGGGTGAGAGCTTTTTTTTCTTTTAGTTTTCTGCCATCAATATGGTGGTTTCATATTTCTTCTCTGTTACAGTGTTCACACATAGTAAATTTAGACTTACACACACACACACATATATATATATATATATATATGTTGTCTGTGTGTGTGTGATTTTGATAATGACAGTGCAATGAATTCTGTCTCCTTCGCAATGCAGTATGGTGTGTCTTTCCACATTTTTTGTTGTTTCTTTTGAGTTCAATCGTGTTCACGTATGAACTGTTTCGTTGTACACACACCGATTGAGTATCTTCTTAATAAAGATTATCTTTACACTTGGTGTCTTTAATGGTTTGCGTGTCAGTTTTTTGTTTGTTCCTCTTTAACTCGTAGGCTACATTGTATTTTGTATGTGTTTTCTTTTTTTCTTCTTGATGGATTGCCG
Organism: Strigomonas culicis; assembly: GCA_000482145.1. NCBI lineage: Eukaryota > Euglenozoa > Kinetoplastea > Trypanosomatida > Trypanosomatidae > Strigomonas > Strigomonas culicis. The sequence continues at coordinate 576 of AUXH01000092.1, forward strand.
TTGTTATTCTACTGTTACGATTGTATCTTATTATTTTTGTTGTTTATGCTTATTTCGTTTCATTCTTTCTATTCCCTTAAACAAAACAAGAAAACTACTTGTATTACTTTTCAATTCTATTAGTATTCTTACGAAAGATGCATCTACGTGTCTTATGTATATATGTACTTGTTTTCTACATGCTCCCTGTTCTTGCCGCCGTGGAAGAAATGGTGAAGATGAAAAAGAAAAAAATGACCTTCCTCTCCTCTCTTATTCTCTCCGTTGCGTACATAATTTCATAGAAAGTATAGTTTTGAAAAAAAAAGGAAAAAAAGGAAGACCTTTTTTATCGTACCTTTTTATTGATTTTCTGTTCTTTTTTTTTTTTTTGGAGATTCGTTAGTATTTTTCTTGTCATTGTTGTGTTCTTTAGTTTTCTTCATTTCTCTTTTTTTTTTTGAAAATATCTGATTCATAAATATATATTTATATATATATTTCTTCGTTTTGTTATTGTTTACTTTCATACGAGTAGGCAGTAGCAAGCAAAAGCGTAGGCACGACGGATCCGCAATACTGCTGCCACGGACACTACTACACCGAGAACAGGTTTCTTTTGTTCACACAGACGCACATTCTCTCTAGTAGTCGTACTAGCGGTAGTAGTATTACCTATTCGTTGTTGTTTTGTGCTTTTTTTAAAAAAAAAAAACCTGTTTGTTTGTTTATTTTCCTTGTTAACCCTCGTGGCAGCAGAAGTATACACTGTATAGGTATTTATCTATCGTATATATATTCTATATACATACATACACACAAATACATACCCTTCTCGTGTAAAGCACACTTGGACACCCACCCACACACACAAAAAAAAAAAACAGTAACAACAACGAAACGAACAAAGACAAAACGCTAACACATAAGATAACACAATTTGCTGCACACTGATTTTTTTGTGTTGTTGTTGAGCACAACAGTAAACCGAGTATACCCTCGAAACAAAGCAACAACAGCAAAAAGAAACAGTGTGATAATAATCATTTTTTATTGTTCTTCATTAATTATAAAAAAAAAGGTATCTTTGCACAATACAGCGAAACGTAGGCTGGCTTTTTTTTTTTTTGCATCTACTTCCTTTCATTACGCATAGCAAAACAAAGGGAAGGAAAACAAGAGCAGCCATCGACATAAAGCGTGTCCTTTTGTACTCGTAGCGGCTGTCATGAAGGACGGCGTTGGTTTCAGTGCGGCCCCGCCGCCAGCAGACCCGCAGTCCCCGGCGGCGCCGCCGCCGCTGCGCGTGTCGCAGATGGTCGTGACTGTACATGGGCTGTTCGACATGCCACGCGCCATGACGCAGCTAGACGCCCGTCGCGAGTCCTTCGAGATCGTGATGCGGCCCAAGGCGAAGTACTACCTCGGCGACGAGCGGCGCTGCCAGTTGGAGCTGCCGGACCAGGTCATCCCCTTCTCGCCCTCGGCCATCCTCTTCAAGCACGACCGCTTCACCCTAGACTTTGACAACCTGTCGTCGGTCAGCCGCAACGGGTCCCCGCGGCAGGCGGCGACCTCCGTCTCGCAGGGCAACAGCATGATCAGCAGCGCCACGGAGTCCTTCTCGTTCGTCGTGAACAACGGCGCGAGCGGCGGCGGTGGCAAGGGGTTCGACAGCGTCGAGGAGACGGGCACGGAGCCGACCGAGGAGGAGCTTTACCTGCGCCGCCACCGCCGCGCGAACACGGTCGTGCTGCAGTACCCGACGCGCGACGACCTCAAGGTGATCGTTGAGGTGCTCATCGGGGTGCGCACGCGCTGCATCAACTCCGCCTCCGTGCGCTGGATCACGCCGTCGCCGCAGGACAGCGTGTCGTCCTCGTCGACGAAGCGTGCGCAGATCGCGACTTTCGCGGCGGCGGAGAGCGAGGTGTCGCACTACAAGATCATCAACCGCTTCGTAGGGCTGATGGTGGGGCACCTCAGCTGCACCATCAGCCTCCCCCACGCGCGGGAGGACCTGCGGCTCGTGCCGGAGTCCGCCGCGCTCATCGCGGTCGCGGCCGCGCGCCTCTCGCGGGACTGCGAGCACTTCGCGCGGCTTTACCCGGCCGCCCCGGCGAGCGAGCTACCGACCGTCGACGAGCTGCGTGCGCGGCTGGAGCAGGGCGAGTCGGAGCTGGCCCTCTGGAAGTACATCTTTTCTATAGTCTACCCCACCTACTACGAAGACCGCGTGCGGCGCATCCTCACCATGTACCCCCCGGGGCCGCAGAGCCTCGAGTGGGTGCAGGCGAGCGCCGAAGAGCTCGTCACGGCGCACCGCGGCGCCGAGGAAGACCTCGTGCGCCACCTCTGCGCGGAGCTGGGCCCGGAGGTGAGCAGTGTATACCCCCGCACGCGCCGCGCCGCCTACCGCTGGCTCTACGACCTCTCGGACAGCAGCATTAAGGCCTGCATCGAGGCTGTCTACCCGAACCCCAGGAGCCTGCTGGACACGGACCCGGACGTGTACATGCGCACGCTCGAGAGCAAGTTCGGCCCGGAGACGGAGCCGATCCGCTACAACTTCCCCCCCATTAGCTACACACCAGACAGCCGCGCCTACTTCAGCGGCAGCCTGCACTTCCCCTCCAGCCACGCGCAGACGCGCGACCAGGTCCTCGCGGCGCGGTCGGAGCGGCCGCCGCTGCAGAACACGCCGTACGAGCGGCCGCTCGACCTCCCCGCGATCAACCACAACGGCCGCCGCATGGGCGAGATCGACTTTCTGCTGTACAAGTACAAACCGGAGTTCCAGCAGATCATCCCGTCCATCGCGGACGCAATGGAGGCGGTCGTGTCGCACAACGAGACGCTGCTGCAGCGGCGCCGCGTGGAGAACGACCCGGCCTTCGACAGCTTTCACACGGTGCAGCCCGTGCACCAGTACACGGTCATCCTTAGTCGGCTCGCGGAGTACACGTACGTGTCGCCGAGCTCCTTCCTCGCGGCGCTCATCTACATGGACCGGCTCGCGATGCGCTACCCGTCGCTGTACATCACCGTCTTCAACGTGGAGCGGCTGCTCATCACGGCGGTGCGCGTGGCGAGCAAGGTGGTGGAGCTGCGCAGCGTGAACAACCGCAACTTCGCCGGCGTCTTCTCCATCCCCACCGCGGAGGTGAATCAGATGGAGGAGCAGCTGGTCAAGCTGCTCGAGTTCGACTTCTTCCTGTCGCCGGAGGAATTCCGCAGCTACGCGGTGCAGATGGAGCCGCCGGCGGCGCTCACGCAGATGCGCAACAGCGTGCGCCACCTCGGCAAGGACAGCGGCACGCGCCAGCCCTCCGGCGTCGCGGAGGAGGAGGAGGACGACGTGCGCAACGGCCCCACCGCGGGCGCGAAGGACGTGAGCCCCACGACGACCTCCGGCACGCCCGCGCGGCGCGCGCCGTCGTCGGCGCCGTACGACCGGCCGCGCAACGCGGCGAGCTACGACGGCGGCGCCATGCAGCCGTCGCCGCCGCTGCAGCGGCCGCCCTGCGGTGTCCCGGTGCGCGCGAGCGTGCCGATCGTCGGCGGCGCCATGTACGAGCAGTCACAGCCGCTCCCGCAGCAGCAGACCTTCTTTGGGGAGGACATCAAGAATAAGGCATGACGGACCCGCGCGGTGGAACTTACCTTGCCCGCTAGCATCACACACACAGACACGGGTATCCAGGTGACGGGAACCGATGTGATTGCGATTTCAAAGGGGGGGAAAATGTAGAAAACAGAATCACGTATGTAATTTCTTTTTTGCACCCCCTTCTACATTTCTATTATTATTGTTTTTCTTATTTACTTGTACTGGTGATCGTCTCATTGCTGTTGTGTTTTCGTTGTTTTGTCATCACTTTTTTCCCCCTTTTTGCGATGCCAAATATATAATCTATATATACAAAAATGACTAAATGATGATAGTGGAAGAGTCTGTTTTCTCACAAAATGCCGACACCTTTTTTTGTTTGTTTGTTTGTTTTAAGGGTAGACTGTTGTGAATAAAACCGATCTTTCCCTGTTTGCTCTGTAGATGCATACATCTATCGATCTATATGTACGTACACAATACATAAAAATCTATGTTATTCTTTTTTTTCAATGCTTGTTTGGTTATGAGAAAAGACCGCCACTTCCTCATACGATTGTGGTTCATGGAAAGGTAAGAACAAAAAGAAAGCCAATGAGAAAAAAAAAAGCGAGCAAACATGTATAAAAAAGAAAAAAAAACAGACGAAGAGAAGCAAAAAAAAAAGTGTGTGTGCTTGTTCTCTTTGTAAACAGAAGGGAAAAAATAAAGTTCTGAAATAGAAATGGAATACACATGTAATAGTGTTTTTCGTAAAGAAGAATAAAAACACTTCGACAAGGTTTACTCTAAGTATAGTTCTTTTTCTATATCGACACAGGCCAGTGTTTTTTATTTTATTCTATTTTTCTGTTCATGATTTCCTCTCTATTGAGTATGCTTTTGTTAACATGTATACGTTTTTCTTTATTCTCTTATTTTCTTGCTTTTTTCTCCCGTTCCTTTCTTTTTTTTTTCTGTGTTGTTGTGTTTTTCTCTGTCTGTTTATCGTGAACTCCAGTTGCCTTTGTAACAATGTATTTGTTTAATTTCGATTTAAAAAAAAAACTCTTTCTGTTTTATTGTGTATTATATGTTTCTCCATAATTATTGTTCAACAATTAGTTTAAAAAAACAACTTTTTTTCCTATTACAAGTATTGAGCTGCTGCCTGTGAAAGTCATGTGATTTGCACGGATCTCCCACGATTCTATGTTATTCGTTAATTCCCTTTTCTCTACTTCTACTTCTGCACACAAAAGAAACAGTATGGCCGCAGCAAATTTGCTACACGGCCTCCTTTGCTCTTAAACCCAAACAGAAGAAAAAAAAAAGAAGCAGAACCAAGTTAACTGTTTCTTTTTTCGTGTGATCCCACTCTCTATTGCTTTTGCGCTATACCAGGCACGTGCCGAACGTGCGGGAGTGAGCGTGTGCGCACCATGTTCTACTCTCAGTGGCGCCTGCGCCCCCCTTCGCACTTCCACGTGGCGCTGGGTGATGCGCAGACCGAGGCGGAGAGCGGCGGCGACCGCTTCGTCACGCAGCGCTGCCAGCCGGACGGCCACGTCGTCGACACCCTCCAATTCCACGCGCCCTCGAGCACGCCGCCCAAGACGGCCGCCGCGCGGCTGCAGCGGCGCCGGGCCCTCTTCGACCGCTACCACGTCAAGACGAGCGAGGCGCTGCAGCCGACGTGCGGCCTCGTGTACATGGAGCTGCAGCTCGCGGCACTGCAGGACCCGCCGGGCGCCGCGGCGGTGCTGCCGCCGCCCATCGTGCTGGGCCTCTGCCGCGAGGGGCTCGCGCCGTCGCGGCTGCCCGGCGTGGAGCGGCTCAGCGTCGGCTGGTTCACCGCGCAGCGCACCGTCTTCAGCGGCGGCGAGGAGGAGGGCGCGCGCCTCCCGGTCGCCCTGCGCGGCCCGCCGCCGCTCGCCGCCGACGGCGCGCCGCGCCCGCCGTTCGCCTCCACCGTGCCGCGCCGCTGCCTCGCCGTCGGCGACGCGGTCGGCTGCCTCGTCAGCTTCGCGCAGGGCTCGGTGGCCTTCACGCTGAACGGGTACCTGCTGCCGCTGCGCGTGCCGCTGCCGCCGGTCGGGCCGCGCGCAGGGTACCACTTCGCGGTCGGTGTGCAGCGCCGCTCCCCTGGCCTGACGCTGCGGGTGCGGTTCGCCGCCGGTGCCGTCGCCGGGCCCTCCGCCGGGCCGCCCGCGGCGGAGGGGCACACCGTCTTCGACGTGGAGGCGTACAGCCGCGTCGTCGCCGCGCACGTCGCGCAGCGCGTCGATCCCACGACGCTAACGCGCAGCGGCGCGGCCGGCGCGGACGCCGACGACCGCCGCGCGGTGCGGCTGCTGCGACAGTACTTCGCGGCCCACGGGCAGCCGCGCGCCCTCGCGGCGCTCGAGCGCGAGTGTCGCGACCTGCTGCCGCCCGACGCGGCGCGGCCGGCGGCGCAGGCCGCGGAGGACCAGGCGCACGCGGCGTGGGTCGCGGAGCTCCGCCGGCTGACCCACACGCCGCACGGGGCGGCCGCCGCGCTGCGCGCGCTGCAGGCCCACTGCCTGCCGTACCCGCAGGTGCAGCAGCGCCTCCTCGCGCTGGCGGTGCCGCCGGCCGCGGACGGGCCGCCGGCACCGCTGCGCCGAGAGGACTGGGCGTGGGTCGTGGCGCAGCGCGCGGACGTGCTCTTCGCGCTGCGCTGCCTCGGCGTCGCGGACGCGGTGTTGGACGCGGCCGGCGGCGCCACGGCGCTGTCCCCCGCGGCGGCGCTCGCCGCCTTCAGCGCCGCGGTGCTGCAGCCGCCGGCGCCAGCGCCGCCGCACGGCCGGCTGGGGTCTATCCTCGGGCACCACGCCGCGCCGCCGCAGGCCGCGCAGCTTGCGCTCGGTCACGCGATGGTGTCGCTGCTGACCGCCGCGGCGCGCTGGCCGACAGCGGCGCGGTCGGCGCTGCGCACGCTGCTGGAGGCCGCGCGCGCCGCGTACCAGCACGCCGCGTGGTGTGCGCTCGAGCACGCGATGGAGGAGGCGCAGTGCGACCTCAGCCGCGTGCTCCTCCCCCTGGCGCAGGCGGCGGAGGCCTCCAGCACGCTGCGGCTGCTGTGGCGCCGCGTGCATGGCGTGGGGGCCCTGCGTCCCGGTCTGCACATCGTCGCCGAGGCCTTCGCGGCGCAGCTGCAGCGCAGCGTGCTGGCGCACGGGGGGTCCGTCGGCGCCGGCCGCCACCACCACGGCGATGCGGCGGAGGAGGACTGCGCGGACGCGGTGCTTGTGCCCGATGTCAGCGAGGCGGAGCTACTGCGCGTCGCGGAGATCCTCCACCACATCCATGATGGGATGTTCTCTCATATTTGCTAGCGTGTTGTGGCATTTTCGCTCTTGTGTATCATATGAACCGACGAAGGCAATGTTTTTTTTTTTTTGTGTGTGTGTGCGTGCTTCCTTTTTTCTTCTTGCTCTTTTTACTTATGTGAACCACATGTACTAACATCACTCCAATTACAGCAACAACAACAAGACGTAGGTGTTTTAATCAAAGAAAAAAAGGTATGATATTGGTGATTGCTTGCTCCTGGTTGTCCGCCTCTTCCGTTGCGGCGCCTTTCTCACCGTGCCGCTCTCCTCTGTATTGTGCATTCTCCTTCCCCCCCCCCCCCTTCTCTTCTTGAATATATTTTGTGTATGTACGCATGTAAGATCCAGGGGCGTCGAACACCTTATAGAAGAAGCACGGTTAGAGCGCCGAGCACGGACCGCACGCACACGCGCTAGCCACTCCACACACCCCCACACACACTCTCTCTCCCATCCGACATGCCTTACTTCAACGCCGCGACGGGCCGCATGCAGCCGACGCCGCCGCGCCGGCCCCCACCGCGCCGCAGCTCCATCATGCGCGTGCCGACGCACCGCTACCGCCAGGACGCGGCGGCGAGCCACGCGCGGCAGTCCCACAGCCCGCCGCGCCGCGCGCCGGTGGACGGGCCGCACGCGCCCCTCGTGCCGGCCGTCGGCCGCCAGCCCTCCGCGCCGCGCCGCGCGCCCAGCATCGACAGCTCCGCCTCCTCCCGCAGCAGCCCGCTGCTCGGCGGGCGCGGGGGCAGCCCCATCGGCGTCACGCTCGCCGACCGGTCCGCGTCGCGCTACGTGGACGTCCGCGCGCGGGCCTCCATCTCGCGTCGCGACATTGTCGACAGCTACGTGCGGGAGCCCAGCTACGGGGTGCAGCAGGCGGCGGCGCGCGACCGCAGCGCCGCGAGCGCCGCGGGGCCGCGCGAGCCCAGCCGCCCGCAGACGCGCGAGAGCGGCTCGAAGCGGCCGTCGATCGCGCGCACGGAGGACGAGGACCCGTCCGAGCGCCTGTGGCGGCCGACGCCGCAGCACGCGCACGCGGCGGCGTCCTCCAGCGGCGGCTTGGGTCGCGTCGGCAGCTCGCGGCGCAGCAGCCAGCGCTCGCCGGTGCCGCGGGAGTCCGCCTACCGTCCGTTCGCGAGCACCCCGGTCGCCCACCACCCGCAGCCGCTGCCGCCGTCGTCGCACTACGCGACCAGCCTCCACAAGGAGGAGCCACTGGACCGGCGCCTGCAGCGTTACGCGTGCGGCCCGCCGCGCACCGCGCACCTCCTCGGCGGCACCGAGCTGCTGCCGCGCCGGCCGCGGCTCCAGGGCATGCGCGGCGACGACCGGCGGTACTACCGGACCATCACGCGCTTCATCGAGAACCAGCCGGCGCGGCAGCAGCCGGAGCTGCGCGCGATGCTGGCCGAGTACGAAGGGCGCGAGGACGAGCTGTGCGACGCGCTCACGGAGGCCTACGGGGACGACTTCGACGTCATGAAGAGCACGCTGCCGGCGCAGCGGATGCAGACCACCCAGCTGCTCGCGCCCTTCGTGAACAATAGAGACCCGTGGCGCGCGAGCGCGGCGAGCAGCATCTTGACGGGCGCAGGGATGCCCAGTTGCAACCCGCATGCGAATGTGTTCACGGGTGCTGGTGAGAGCGGCAGTATTAGCAGCCACTACGTCGCACTTGATATGCTCACGCCGCCGGTGCCCACCAAATTGTAGACGAAACCATTATATATAAAGAAAAGGGTGCCGAGGAGGTGAACACACGCACCTGTGTATATCTCTATCCATATATTCACACATATTTATACTCGGTTTATGTACGTCTCTCGTCTGTTTTCTCGTTTTTTTTTTGCAGTTGCGGGTGTTACTTCTTGCGGTTTGTTTGTACAACTATGGAAACATTGCTTTGTGTTGTGCAATGTACGTAAACTATATATTTTCTTTTAAACAAAAGTACATGTATACCAATTGTACCAATCATCTCCTTCCATTTCCAGGATGGGGTCTTTTTCTCTACCTTTTTATCATCCTGTTAAGGCAGCACTTTATTACGGTAAGTGTAGAGGTGCAAAAGGGTCGGAGGAACCGGATCGTACTCTCTACGCACATGTGCGTCAACTCCCTTCTCTCTTCCTTCCGCCTCTCCCTAGGATCGACCTACATACGCATAGCCTCACGATGGTGTCCACCCCCTTCGACTGGTGCCGTCTGAGCCCTCTCTTCCTCCTCCTCGTGCTGCTGCTCTGCGGCGGGCGCGCGGCGGCCGACGACGCGGACGGCGCGGCCGGGAAGGTACAGCTCTCGGACAGTCTCGTGCAGCTGCTGAGCGAGGCCGAGCTCGGCTGGGAGGTGCACGTGCGCGTCGGCGACGCGTGGCACGCGCTCGGCGCCGCGCGGGTGGAGGCGCAGCCGGCCGAGCACGCCGCGGAGCTGCTGCTGCCGCCCCTCCCGCCCGGCGGCGGCGCCGTGGACAAACTGACTTGTGAGGAGTACCGCGGCACGCGCGGCGCCGCGGGCGACCTCACCGGCCGCTGCTTCCTCGTCGGCCGGCCGCTCGCGACGGACCTCTTCGTGCCCTACGCGGTGGTGCCGCCCGCGGGCGCGAAGACGGAGGCGCAGCGACGGGCGAGCCGCCGCGAGCGGCCGCGCGGCGGCGCGGCGCCCGACGTGCCCACCCACCGCCGCTCGCAGGGGCTCCTCCGCGAGGAGGTGCTCAGCGCGGAGGGCGCCAGCGAGACGGAGCGCGTCGTCGGCAGCGTGGTCTGCGACGAGGTGGTGCGGCGCGGCGCGGCCACCAACTCGCTCTTCTACAACCTGACGCTGCAGCTGGAGCTGCCGGCCGCGCTGCGGGAGGCGCTGCAGCTCAGCGGTCTGCGGCTCGTCGGCATGTCGGGCAGCTACCGGCACGCGACGCAGCAGCGCGCGCAGCTGGCGCGGGCGGCCGAGGGCTCGTCCTTCTATCGTCGCTGGATCTACCCCTTCGTGTTTGTCGCCGGCCTCTACGGGACGCTGCTGGTGATCGGCTACGGCGTCGGCAAGTACGCCGCCGCGCAGCAGGCGAAGCAGGCGGCTGCAAAGCAAAAATAGGCACGCCGCTGTGGCGTCTAAGGAACAAGAAACAAAAGGAAAAGGAGGGAAGAAATATGTGAACTCATGATACTCAGTCGTGGACGTATGAAGTGAACCTGTGAACGGCGGTTGCGTAATTCCTATCATTATCATGTGTGACTCTGATGATATTTGTCTACTTGCAGCTGTGCGTGATAGCACACGCGCACACAGCTGTTGCAATACTAGAATGACCATGATGGGTGTGCCGTCCCCCGGCAATATATTGAATCCAACTACAACACTATATATATATATATATATACATAATAAAAACAATAATAAAAAACATCTATTATTACCATTCTATTGTTTTCATAATACAAGAGTAGCTTAAAAAAAAAAAAAGAATAGCATGGCAACAGACTCACCCGTGCAGCAGCTCATCATTATCTTCGTTGCCCTCGTTGTGGGCCTCTCCCTTCAATTTGGTCTACAGCACTACGACACGTATTATCAATACGAAAGCACCGCCGCACACAAAGGAAACGCCTCCTCACCCCACCCTGCCCCGTCCCCTTTGACAGCCTCCGACGCGATGGATATTGACGCGACGAACCTGCTGGGTCCCAACATCCAGGAGATGTCCAACACGCAGATCAAGGAGGAGCTCAAGACGCGCTACGCCGTCACGAACGTCGCGGACTGCATCGAGCCGGGCGACCTCCAGCGCAAGCTGGCGACCGTGCGCGACACGCAGCCCATCACCTACGGCCTCCGCTACGGCACGTACCTGGAGATCGGCAACAAGAAGTCCGCCACCGGCATCGTGACGCTCTCGCACGGCCTCGGCGACAGCGCGCGCGGCTGGGAGGACGTCGGCGAGGAGCTCGCGCAGCGGCTGCCGTACCTGCTCTTCCTGCTGCCCACCGCGCCGAACCGCCCCGTCACGATCAACGGCGGCATGGCGATGCCGGCGTGGTACGACATCCGCAGCATGCTCTCCATCGGCCTCCGCAGCGGGGAGCAGGACAGCGCGAGTCTCTTCCAGTCGGTCGACTACGTGCGCAGCATGGCGCACGTGGCCGCGAAGCGCTACAAGATCAACCCGCGCCGCGTCGTCTACGCGGGCTTCTCGCAGGGCGCCGCGACGAGCATCGCGACGGCCCTCACCGCCCACCTCGCGCCGGCGGGCGCGGCCATCATGTCCGGCTACTTCGCGGGGCTGGACGACACGCTGCCGAAGGTGGTCAACCGCGACGTGCCCTTCCACTTCTTCCACGGCTCCGCGGACAACGTGGTGCCGCTGCAGGCCTGCAAGGACTCCATCGAGGCCCTGGCGAAGGACGCCAAGGTGACGGTGCCCGTCGCGTTCAAGGAGTACCCGGGGATGATGCACGCCGCCTGCCCGCAGGAGGTGAACGACCTCGAAGCCTTCCTGCGCAAGGTGCTGCCCGAGAAGCAGAGTGGTTTGTAAAGGAGGGCGTGCGAGACGGCCAGTCACACACCGTTCCTGCTTCACAGTCACGCACATGTATGCATACACGTATATCTATATATGATGTATGTGTGACTCCTTATAAGGAGGAGCAGAAGAACAGTTAGTAACAACACATACTTACTCTAGGAAAAGGCAAAACAAAATTTTTAACTATATTAAAAATATTTTTTATTATTATAAACGAGCGTAATTCTCTTTTTGTTTTCCACATGGAAAGACAGTAACATACCAACTACAACGACTCTTTTGTTTATGTATATATGATGGATGTTTCTGTGGCGTTTCGCTCCCCTTGCATCATTCTTTTCTGCTCTCTCTCTCTCTCTCTCTCTTGCTTTCTCGCTCTCTCAAGCATTTTTCTTTTTTGCCGCTTGTACAGTACCCTTCTATATACAGCCTTCTTTTGTTTCTTGCGACTCCATGCTGCGCCGCGCCCCGCGTGTCCTGGGCGGGTACAAGTTCTTCGAGGACATGTACCCCCGGCACGAGCCCGCGCCGCGCTACGCGAGCTACGAAGAGCAGCTGCGCGGCGGCACCGTCACGTCGCTGGAGCCGAAGAAGCAGCTGACGGAGAGCGAGAAGCTGCACCATCTCCACGAGTGGAAGCAGGACCAGGAGGGCTACCACGCGCCCAAGGAGTACGGGTGGCCGGAGGAGTGGGGCCCGGAGCCCGGCGAAGACGGCCACAGCGCGTGGTACGAGAAGAACCGCATGTACATGTCCTACGAGGAGAAGTCCAAGTACGACCTGCGCATCGGCGTGCCGGTCGAGAAGAACGCGATGCGGCACCAGGAGATGCCCTTCCAGAAGCGCATGAAGGCCGCCTACCACAACCTGGAGGAGCGCGACCCACAGTACTTCGACCCCCGGCAGCGCGGCTACTGGGCGAACTACAGCTACGAGGACCAGAAGGACACGATGGCCAAGGCGCGCGACGACTACCTGAGTGAGTGGCTGGAGAAGCCGGGGGTCACCAAGGAGAACGTCGCGAAGAAGATCGGCGACTACAACGGAACCGCGAAGAACCACAACGTCCAGTCCGTGCAGCGCCGGCCGGAGTGGGAGCTGGCGCCGCTGCCGGAGTACGATGACTAGGTGGAGGTGTGTGTGTGTGTGTGTGTGTGTGATGTATGGGTTGTTATGTTGGCCCCTGTGTGCAGTGATCCGCTTGCTTTACTTTTTAAGGATAAGGAATGAAAAAAAAAATGAAAGAAGAATGTTAGGTGTGGCGGTTTGACGTGAACTGCGGGTTTTGAGTTGCGTCATGGAACGATATGACGCTCCACTGGACTCATACGATGCTTATTTGTTTTCCCTGTACTCTTTCCTTTTTACTATCACTAGTCCTTGTAGCACAGAAATACCATACACACAAAAAGGGTGCATCTCTTATTAGTGTAACTATTCACAGCTTCCTCTTTTTCGTTTCTACCGCCTCTGTAGCTTTATGTTCTCTCTCCCGAGAAGGCTGCTCTGTCGGCCGGTGAGCGCACCGGCGGCAGCGACTGCGGGGGCGGCCGCGGCCGCCGCGCCGCGGCCGAAGCGCAAGGCGCCGACCGCCGCGCCGCCGAAGCTCAGCAGCAACACAGCAGACGCCTACGGCACCGGCGCGGATGAAATTGCGTCCTACTCAGCGCTGCGCCACACGGGGTACCTGCTGCTGCACGGCCGGCGCATGGGTCTCGCGGCACTGCTGGGCCTCGGCTACGCGGCGCTGGGCCCCACCTTTGCGGCGGCCGGCACCGCGGCGGCGCTGCAGAAGGGGCTGTACCTGACGGGCGCCGCGGTGCTGCAGCGGTGCAGCATCCACGGCGCCTCCAACCGGCAGCGCAAGGACCTCACCGGACGCGTGTGCGTCGTGACCGGCGGGACGAGTGGCATCGGGCTCTACACCGCGCTGCAGCTGCTCGGCATGGGCGCGACCGTCGTGCTGCCCGGCAAGGAGGAGGCCGCCCTCGCCTTCCTCGAGGCGAACACGCCGGCGGGGGCGGCGCCGGTGAAGGAGCGCGTCACGTTCATCGCGATGGACTACAACGATCAGCTGAGCATCGTTGCGGCGGCCGCGCGCATCAAGGGCCTGTACCAGGACCGCATCGACCTCCTCGTGAACTGCGCCGGCATCTGGCGCGAGGAGCCGGCGCTGACGAAGCAGCAGTACGAGCAGCACATTGGGATTAACTTTCTCGGGCCCTTCCACTTCACCGAGGCGATGCTGCCGTCGCTGCGCAAGAGCGCGCACGGGGCCGGCCGCATCGTCTACGTCACCTGCGCGGGCCACAACGGCGTGTCGCGGCCGAACGTCGTGCAGGAGCGCATGCTGCTGCGGCCGACGGACGCGGACCCGCAGGTGACCGCGCGCTGCTACAGCGCCTCCAAGCTGGGGAACATCTACCACGCGCAGAGCCTCGCGGAGCGGCGCTACGAGGGTATCCCGCTCAACCGCCCAAGCGACCTGCGCCCCGTCGACGTGTGCTGCGCGGACCCCGGCTTCAGCTACACGAACCTGCAGCGCGAGGTGCCGCCGCTGCTCGGCCACAGCCTACTGGCGCGCGCGCTGCGCTCCCTCTGGGGCAAGGACGCCTACGAGGGCAGCCAGACCGTCGTGCACTGCTGCCTCTGCGACGAGGTCGAGAACGGTGGGTACTACGCGGAGTGCCGCCTCATGCCGAGCGGCCTCAGCCGCCGCGCGCAGGACACGAACAGCCGCGACGAGGTCGTGCGCTGGGCCATGGCCAAGACGATCGCCAAGTACTATAGCACAAGGCCGGAGAAGTAAATCAAAAGATCTGTCTAACGAAGCATGAAGAAGGAGAAAAAATGGTATTCACATGGGTGTGTCAGCCGTAAGCATCACTAATGTCCGTAGTTTGTATAGTATTACACACAGGTGAGTGTGACAACCAATGAGGAAAAAAAAAGGTGCATGCATCCCGTGCAGTCTATGTCACTTTGGCTCCCCTTTCACTCCTTCTCTATCTACACGCATGTTCGTCTTTTTTTTTGTTGGTGTTGTGGTTGACGGTTGAGTACACCTCCTCTTAGCATACCTGACATGTTGCGGCGCCTCGCGGGCCGCACGAGCGTCTCTCGGGCGGGGCGCTGCAAGTCGGCCCCGACCTTCTCCAAGATCCGGCAAGAGCCGCTCTTCCCCGGCAAGTACCGGCAGGTGACGCAGTTCGAGGGCGAGCACGTCTACGAGTACGGGAAGCACACCAAGGCCCTCGCGCGCGAGTCCACCGCGCTGGGCGTCATCCCCGCCGGCTCGCTGCTGGCCTACATGGCCACGTGGTACCCCTCCTTCCCCGTGCTGCCGCTGGAGGTGCAGGCGGGCTACATGCTGGCGCTCTTCGCGCTGTCGCGCGTCGCCGCGCGCGGGCGCACGAACGGCATCCGCCGCGACCTCACCGGCCGGCGCGTCGTGCTGACGGGGTGGTCGAGCGGCATCGGGCTGCAGACCGCGGCGCAGCTCGCTGGCATGGGCGCGGACCTCGCACTGCTGGGGCGCGCCAGCCCGCACGCGGCGGCGGCGCTGCGGCACGTGCAGTCCTGCGCCGCGCCGTCGCAGCGCGTCGAGGCGGTGCCGCTCGACCTCACGGACTTCATCGCGGTGCGGGACTACGGCAAGCGCGCGCGGCAGAGCGGCGACGGCGTTGACCTGCTCGTGCACTGCGCGGGCGTCATCCACGAGGGGCGGGTCACCACGCGCTTCGGCGACGACGCGCAGCTCGCGGCGAACTACCTCGGGCCCTTCCTGCTGACGGAGGGGCTGCTGCCGCTCGTGCGGCAGGCGCAGGGCCGCATCGTGTACGTGTCCTGCTCCGCGCACGTGAGCGTCGCGGGCCGCATCGTGCGCACGTACCTGTCCGGCCGCGGCGTCTGGTCCCCGCGCGTGGCGGACCGCTACGACGGGCTGGAGCAGTACGGGTTCACCAAGCTGGGCAACATCTACCACGCGCAGGACCTCGCCGTGCGCGCGTACCCGCCGCCGGCGCGCCAGCGGCTGAGCGCGCGGCTCACGGCGCTGAAGGACCCGAAGCTGCAGCCCGGCACCGCCGCGCCGACCGCGGCCGAGGCCGCGCTGGCCGCGGACCGCGAGCCCTCCTACACGAGCTGCGCCTGCGCGCCCGGCGGCGTCATGACGCGCCTCTACCGCCACGCGCCGCTGCAGCGTTTCGTCTTCACGTACCTGACGCCGCTGCTGCTGCTGGTGATGCGCACCGCGCACGAGGGCAGCCAGACGGTCGTGAACTGCTGCCTGCGTGACGAGCTGCGCAACGGCGGGTACTACATGAACTGCCAGTACGCGCCGACGGGCCTCAGTCAGACCGCCTGCGACGTCGCGGAGCGCGCGGAGGTGATGGCGTGGACACGGAAGAAGATGCAGCCCTACATGAAGTGGGACTAGACGTGTGCCGACGGAGGGGGCAGCGGTGGAAACACCCCCTGTCGGGCAAGCCGTGGCGATCCCTCTTGTTGTTAGTTTTCCTCACCTGTTTAATTAATCACACAAAAAACACGATAAAAAGAAAAGAGCCTCTTGTTATGTTCTTTGAGCTGGATGTACGGAAGATCCATTGTCCTTTGGAAATATAATAGTAATAAAAACGGTCATAATGCCATGCCATTGAGACAGAGAAAAGGGGGAAAAAAGCGGTCTCTCCTCTCCATCTCGATAAAGCTCTTTCTCTCTCCACATCCTAACAAGAATCTAAGAAGCAATAATGGGCCTCACCGCCGAAGAAACACAGCGCGTGAAGACCGCCTTCCTCTCCTACGCACAGGGGCAGCCCAAGGTGACGGAGGCGATGATCGATCAGATGATCTGCGGTGCCGTGCCGGGGATCGGTTGGGAGGACCTGCAGAAGCGCAAGCACGTCAAGCACGTCGGTGCCGACGGCTACAGCCTGCCGGACTTCTTCGCGGTGGTGAACAGCGACCCCGTCTACCTCAAGTTTATTTGTCAGTACTTCCCACCACAGCCCAAGGAGGAGAAGCCGCCGGTCATCGACGGTCTCGATGTGAAGACCGCAAAGGGATTCTAAGACAGGATCCAACGCAGATGAACAGAAGAGCAGTGTGAAAAGGCATGGAAAGGTATTTATGTATACTTATCCCTCTATTCTTTTTTCGCATGTTCATTTCGTGGTGTAATTGTTCTTTCTCTTTGTTCTTCCACATACAGCGCGAACTCTCTTTTGCATATAAAAAACAAAATGTAAATTTGCTTCTATATACATCTATATACATATCAACTGTCTTGAAAGAGATATCGTTTTTTTTTTTTCACTTTGTTCGAAAGACTGTGATGCCCGGATGTGTTAAGCAAACAGAAGCTTGGCACGGCAATTGAGCTCATGCTGAAGTGACACTTTCACAAGTGAATATACGTATGTATAGAGAGGAAGAAGGTGAGTAGAAAAAATCGATATATACAGAAGCAAGCGTAATAGTGTTCGTCTTTACAATGACACAAGCGGTTTACTCCCCCATCTCCTCATTCTTTGAATAGATACACATTCTAAGTAGATTCTGAAGAAGAACACGCCTCTATCATAACACCTTTCATTTACAAATGGACATTGAAGCAGAGCTCGCGCTCGTGCAGGCGCAGCTGGACAGCGACGACGCCCTTCGGCAGCAGATGCAACAGCAGAACCCCTTTTTGCAGCACCAGCCGCAGCAGCAGCAGCAGCAGCAGAACCTGTCTGGTGGCATGCCCACTACTGCGTTTCTGGGCAACGCCGCCAGTGGCAGCCAGATGACTGGCCAGCAGCAGCAGCAGCAGCAGCAGATGCTGCAGCGTGGGCAGCTCTCGTCCGGCGCCGCGCCGTTCCAGCCGCCGGCACCGCAGGCGCAGCCGCAGGCCCCGCCGCACGGCGGCCAGCGCGTGGACGACGCGTCGGCCGCCGCGGCCGCGGCCGCGCACCACTTCTCGAAGGATTCGGACGGCCGGTCCATCTTCATCGGCAACCTGCCCAAGGGCGGCGGCGGCGCCGCGGCGACGACACCGGAGGAGCTCGCGGCCTTCTTCCAGGACTGCGGGGAGGTGCTCAACTGCACTGTATTGAAGGACCGCGCGACCGGCGAGCTCAAGGGCACCGCGTACATCGAGTTTGCCAAGTACGCCTCGATGGGCTATGCCATCGACTCAAAGAACAACGCCAACTTTAAAGGTAATAACATAATTGTAAGTTGAACACTTTCCGTGTGAGTATTCTTTCTTTTTTTTTCCTCCCCCCCCTCCCCCTCCCTTCCCCCCCCCTTCCTCTCCTCCCTCTGTGTGTGCTCTGTTGCCTGTAGCGATGGTAGGGGGCCTTGCTTTCTACCATTGCGCCGGTAGGGCTCCTGTTGTTGGATGATTCATATGGGCAAAAAAAAAAAAGCAACAATAAATAACACAAAAAAAAAATACTCCAAACAAAAAAAAATACTCCAAACAAAAAAAAATACCGCACAAAAAAAAAAGGCAAGAAAGTGCCCTCGTGTGCCGCAAGCGACCGTTCATACCTATCAGTCTCACTGAAGCCAAAAAAAAAAAAGATGAATATTGAAGAAGAACCAAAAAAAAAAAAACCGAAGAAGATACACAGACATATGATGACTCACATAAAGGAAAGCTCCGCCAGCATGCGCAGCGAAGGCTCACAGCAGCGGATGCAGCGTTGACAAGCCAAAGGCCCATTTTTAGACAGAACATGTAAGGGACAAGGTAGTTCTCATAAGCACAGGAATAAGAGTGTTGATACTCTACGCCCGATGTCTTCTCTCTCTTCTCTCTTTTACTCCTCTTTCGGATTTCCTTTTCTTTTTAGTTTTACTCGACTTTTTTTTTTGCCATATGCGT
This sequence comes from Strigomonas culicis, assembly GCA_000482145.1. Classification (NCBI taxonomy): domain Eukaryota; phylum Euglenozoa; class Kinetoplastea; order Trypanosomatida; family Trypanosomatidae; genus Strigomonas; species Strigomonas culicis. The sequence goes on from AUXH01000092.1 coordinate 18,890, forward strand.
TAATACAACGGGAAACAGTTTAGCTACAGTTTTCTCTCACGTATAACGCGAAAGAGAAGCTGCAGCAAACCGTTCACAGAGGGAGAGAGATACCTTTTTTTTTCCAACTCATACATCTCTCTCCCTCACAACCCAAAATAATCTTCTCTCCCCTCTCTCTCTCTCTCTTTCTCTCCTCCTGTCTGTAAAGGTCACCAAAAAACGTTCCAACGCGAAACCAGCACGGGGCCGTGGGCGGGGTGCCGGCCGCGGAGCCGGCGCAGACCCCTACCAGGCCTTCGCGGCCATCATGGGGATGATGGCCGGTGGCGGGGGCTACCGTGGCGGTCGCGGCCGCGGCCGCGGCGGTCGCGGCGCTGGCGGTGGCTCCGTGCTGGGGAGTGGAGCTGGTGGCTACACGCCGTTCTAGGTCTCAGTCTCTCCTCTGTCTTCTTTCTTCTTAAGTTAAGGAAAGCTCTCCCTATGATATACATGATCATTGTTATTATTGTTGTTGCTCGCTACAGAAGATTTTAAGAACTACAAATACAGAAAAAAAAATGTCACCATGATGCCCTTTCAGAAACAATATATATTACTGTATATTGTGGTATATTGATCGTTCACTTCGCTTCATGGCGTTAGCGCATCGGCGCCCAGCGTGACGTGTTCTTGGAACCTTTCATGCATCTTCTCTCCTTTCCTTTCTTTCGGTCCTTTTCTTTAGTTTTTCGTGCTAATCCTCTTTTATCCAATTATATCTCCGTTTGCGCTTTCCATTTCTATACCTTTTTTATTGTTATTTTGATTGCTATTATCCGCCATGTACACCACTGCCGACAACAACACCACCATCACTGCCAAGGTGAACGCGCAGCTGCGCATCATGCTGGAGGGCAACCCGAGTACCGGCTACAGCTGGCAGCGCGACAAATTCGTCGGCAAGGACACGCAGAGCGACGCCACCTTCACCGTCACAAGCACCTACGCGCAGAGCACGAAAGGACTGATCGGTGCGCCCGGTGAGTACACGTTCCAGGTCGTGCCACTCAAAGCGGGCACGCACACCCTCACCCTCGTCTACGCGCGGTCCTTTGAGGGTGTCAAGAGCAGTGATGAGAAGTTCGTGCTGCACATCACCGCCGAGTGAGACGACCGAACGTATGAAAAGAAGAAAAATGTCGTAACCTGCATTCTAGGATACCGTCAATTACCTGTTTTTTTTTTTTAACGTCAGGCAGTGTATGCATTTTTTTTTCTTCTTGCTTTTTCTTTTCTCCTTCTGAACAATGTTTCCTCTTTTCTTTATTCAAAAAAAAAAGCTATCTGTTTTTTGAAAAGGGAAAAGTGTATGTTGCTTTTTTTACATGAGAAAAAGATATCCCCTTTTGTTCGATGAGGAAAGGTGAGTTTGTTTTCTGTTCACTTACCTTTCTTTTCTCCGTTCTCTTCTTGCTTTATTTTTGATCGCTGGGGCTACGAGTCTTGCCGTTCTGTGTCGATCTGAAACAGATTTTCGGTTGTCGGACCGCTGCATACGCACTGCTTAGATTTGCCCTTTCCTGTGCTGATAGGTCGAGCTAGAAGGTACATTGCTGCATACCGGAGTGGTGCGCTGTCAGATATGAGCGCTGCCGCGCCGCTGCAGGTGGGCTCCTACTATGCCCTCGGCTTCCACGGCCTGACGGACGCACCCGCCATCCACGCCGCGCTGCGGTCGCAGCATGTGGACGCGGCGGTCGTTGACCATCAGTACCTCGTGTCGGTGTTGCACGTGGCCGCCGCGCTGCACCGCGCGGAGCGTGGCGCCGTGACACCGGGCACCATCACTGCGGACTGCAGGAGGTCGCCGGGGGAGCGCCAGCGGCACGACGGCGTGCTCTTCGTCGCGCTCGCCACGACGCGCCGCCTCGACCGCGCGCGGCGCGCGCTGGCCCCGTCCCCCGAGACGCGTGCGGTCGTCGTTCTTGTGCGATCGGCGGCGGGCGGCGACGGCACCGACGGGCTCCTCGCGACGGTGCGGCGCGCGGCGGTGGAGCGCGGCGGGGGCGCGGAGCACGCCCTCCGCCCGTGCGGGGCGGCCGCGGCGGGGTCTCTGTGTGTGGATGAGCGGCTGCATGGTTTCGCGCCTTACGTGGCGGTCGACAAGGTGCTGGCCTTCTACGGCATCCCGCGCGCGGAGTACGAGGGGTGGTGCCGTGCCGCGGCCACGGCGCCGCTGATGGCGCTGGAGCGCTGCGTGCTGAGCCGCTTGGCGGTGAGTGACTGTTGAACGTGCTACTTGTTGCGAATCCTACTAAACGAAAGCAAATTAGTTGTATGTAAAAGGGGAAAAGAGAGAGAACAGGAGGCGCCGGCAGTATCTCTCTCCTTCTCTACGCACCCACGAGAATCGCTACTGTACGGTTGTTGTTCTTATTTGCTTTCTTCTCTTTTTTTTTTCCCCCGCCTCACTTCTAGCGAAGATAGCCACTAGAGCAACAGTACCACCATCAACATTGTATCTATTACTCCCCCCCCCCTCCCCCCACTTTAGGTTACCGAACATGTCTGCTCTAGCGAACGTCATCACACTCCCGTTTCGCAGTCGACTGAACACCCGCGCTCTTCTGCGCGTCAGCGGGCGCGACGCGCACGAGTTCCTGCAGGGCCTCTTCACGAACGACCTGCGCCAGCTGCAGCCCGGGGGCAGCCTCTGGGGCTGCTTTCTGTACTTCACCGGCCGCGTCATGTGCGACGCCCACCTCTACCAGAGCCAGCACACGTACAAGGACGAGGCCGCCATCCTTGTCGACGTGCACGCGGCGGCCGCGGAGGAGCTGCTGGAGCACCTGCGCGAGATGAAGATGCGCAAGAAGGTGGCGCTGGACGACGTGCGCACCCAGCTGGCCGTGCTCGCGGACACCAAAGGGCTAGACACGGTCGCCGACGCGACGCTGCTGCGACACGCGGAGGTGTTCGCGGACCCGCGCGCCTTCGCGCTCGCGGCGGCGCCGGCGGCGGCGGCGCCCCCGGCCGCGGGCGACCCCCCGGCCGCGGCCGCGCCGGCGGTGCCGCTGCGGAAGATCGTGGCGCCGGTCGAGTGGGCGCCGGCGCCGCTGCTGGACGAGCCGGCCGCGCTGTACCACACGCTGCTGTACGCGAACGGGGTCGGCGAGGGGCCGGCGGTGTTCCGCCACAACAAGACGCTGCCCTTCGAGGCGAACACGGACTTCCTGCGCGGGGTGGACTTCCACAAGGGCTGCTACGTGGGCCAGGAGCTGACGCACCGCACCCACGTGATGCTCGTCACGCGCAAGCGCACGGTGCCGCTGCGCTTCGCGGCCGCCGCGGATGCGCCCGAGGTCGGCGACGCGCTCGTCCTCGAGACGGGGGAGCGCATCGGCGAGGTGACGGCCATCGAGGGCGGCGTCGGGCTGGGGCTGCTGCGCATGCGCTATGTCGACAAGAGCACCTGGCACCTGCCGTGCGCACTGCACGTGAAGGGGAAGGCGGTGACGGCGGACACCTTTATCCCCACGTGGTGGCCGCCAAAGGCGGTGAAAAAAATGCTGAAGAACAACTAAAGAGAGGGCACACGTGTCGTTGCGCTGTTGTGTTTCTATTACAGATCATCCACTAATACGTGTATTTTGTTTCGACGTTACAGGTTTGTTTGTGTTTGCTATATATGTATTAGAGTGCATTCGAGTCGTGTAGGATGGAGAAGGAGATGTGGACGTCCGAGTGGAGATGTATAAACAAAAAACAAGATACTCTTTGATTCCCTCACTCTTTTTTCTCCCCTCAGTAGTTACAGTTTTTTCATTGATTACTTTTTTATTGTATATTTTAGTTGTTGTTTTTCTTTCACTTTTCTATATACGTATATATACATTTGTGACCCTTTTTTGTTTACTTGGTTTTGTTCTTATTTTGGTACATTTGGGCTTTTTTTTTTCCACATATTAACAGTTGCTAGAGGGGTAGATTTACACCTGTTACTTGCATATATAGTCTTTCTTTTTTCTTCGTGTTTCTCGGTTGGAAAAAAAAAGGGCACAACGGACAGTGTAGATCCATTTATCGGTTCCTGTGTATACTTTTCAGGTGATTCTCTCGCCCGATAAAGAACACACAGAAAAAAAAACTAGAAGGGAAAGGCGATCAACGCCAACGCGCACAGCTCTTGCGTATCGGCATAATACACACCACTTAGACCACCATGGGCTGCGGCACCTCCGTCACCCAAGTCGACGACACGACGCCCAGTGGTGCGTACATGAACTCCGTGTCCCCCTCCAACCGCGCCACCGCGAGCGAGAAGATCGATGGCCATGACCACGACCGGCAGCACAACGGCGACCACGCGTCGCGCGAGGAGGAGGCGGACGCCGGGCCGCGGCGCTACCAGCGCCACGGCGCGGAGCGCACCGCCTCCTTCGGCAGCAACGGGAACGGCGCGGGCCGCGACGGGCTCGCGGTGCAGCGGCGCCTGTCGAACTCCACCGGCGGGCGGCGCGGCGGGGGGGAGCGGCCGCTGCGCAGCGGCGCGGACGGGGGCCACCTGCAGTCCGTGCGCGAGGAGTTCGACCTCGACTCGGGCGCTGACGACTACGCGCGTCCGCGGAGCGGGAGTGCGAACGACGAGTGGAGCGCCGGCGGCCGCGAGAGCGTCACGAACTGCAGCGTGCTCGACGAGAACGAGATGCAGGGCAACCGCGAGAACCTCGGCTCGCTCCACTCCTTCACCCAGCCCAAGAGCATGGACCAGGGCACCACCGGCGGGCTCGCGCTCTTCTGTAACAAACCGAAGGAGTGCCGCGGCTGCGGCAGCGCGGCGGTCGCCTACATGTGTGAGAAGTGCGAGGACTGGTTCGTCTGCGAGGACTGCCGCTTCGACCGGGAGCTCATGGACGACCACGATATCCGACACCCCATCGTGTCGCTCGTCGAGACGCACTGCAACTCCAGCCGCACCTTCGGCGGCGACAGCTACTCCCTCATGACGGTGGACGGCAACACGAGTAGTCTCTTCTACGACCCCTGCTCCGTGTGCGGGCAGTCCATCGAGGACACGGAGGTCGTGTACCGCTGCGAGCAGTGCAACCTCATCATGTGCGAGCGCTGCTACAAGAACCCCGCGAACAAGCACGAGCACGAGCTGCGCCGCTTCAAGCGCCGCGCGCGCAGCAGCAACGTGCCGGAGACGACGCTGGTGAACAAGTCGCGCAGCAGCGACGGCAACAAGATTATCAATGACTACGTCGTGGTGAAGGTGCTGGGGCAGGGCTCCTTCGCGAAGGTGAAGCTGGTGCAGCACATCCGCACGCGCGAGCTCTTCGCGCTCAAGATTCTAAAGCGCAAGCGAAAGCAGGCGCAGAGCAGCGGTATCAAGCGGAGCATCAAGACGACCAACGTCGAGATGGACGAGGACGACCTCCTGCGCGAGATCGCGGTCATGAAGTTCATCGACCACCCGAACGTCGTGCAGCTGAAGGAGGTGATCGAGGACGTCGACTCGCTGCGCGTGTACATCATCATGGAGTACTGCGAGCGCGGCCCGGTGCACATCCTCGGGCGCCCCCCGCTGCCCATCTCCCAGGTGCGCAAGTACGGCTCCGACATCCTCCGCGGGATCCTCCACCTCCACTCCGAGTTCCTCTACCATCGCGACATCAAGCCGGCCAACTGCCTCGTGGACGCCTACGACACGGTGAAGCTGGCCGACTTCGGCACCTGTAACAGCCGCGCCAAGGCAGACACGCAGCAGACGCCGGCCTTCAGCACGCCCGAGCAGATCCGCGGCGAGTCCGTCATCGGCTCCGTCGTGGACAGCTGGTCCTTCGCGCTGACGCTGTACCAGATGGCCTTTGGCCGCCTCCCGTACTCCACCACGTCGCTCTACGTGTTGCGAAACGAACTGATGAGCCCCGACCCGGTGAACATCGGCGAGGACGGCGACGCGCAGCTCACGGACCTCCTCCGCCGCATGCTCTGCAAGGACCTCTCCCGGCGCCTCATGGTGGAGGCGGCCGCCACGCACCCCTTCTTTGGGCTCGAGATGGACAGCCAGCGCAACGTGCGCCGCGTGTCGAAGGAGGTGCAGATCAGCAGCCCGAGCAACCAGGAGCTGTACAAGAAGGCAGCCCAGGAGGTGCGGCGTGGCAAGAACCTCAACGAGTGCTTCCACGGCGTCAAGGCGATCCGCACGCTGCGCAACAAGGAGGCGAACTACGCAGCCGAGAAGGGCGTCGCGAACGCGCTGGAGGCGGACGAGGAGGGCTGGCTCTACGACCTAGACTCCAACAACAACAGCGTGCTGGAGCTGGAGGGCGTGAACGACCGCAGCGGCGTCTCCACCGCGAGCATCACGGACTTTGTGCAGCAGGCGTCGGCCGGCGCCCTGCAGCCGGACCACACGACGGACCGCGCCGGGCCCGAGGTGCTCGCGCTCATCCGCAAGTGCGTCGAGGCGAAGGACCGCAAGCTGCAGCTGCTGAAGCTGCCGATGGGCGCGCCTCCGGCGGAGCTGTCCGACGTGGCGCCGTACGTGACGGAGATGCGGCTCTCGTACAACGGGCTGCAGCGCATGTCGCTCGGCACGTTCGCGAGCTTCAGTCTGCTGAAGGACATCACCATCACCTTCAACAAGCTCGCCGTGTTTCCCGAGGAGCTGCTGCAGGCGCCGCGACTGCTGCGCCTCGACCTGTCGACGAACCGCATCGCAGACATCCCACCCGCGGTCGCGCGCGCGCGCTTCCTGCAGCGGCTGAACCTGCACAACAACCTCATCACGCAGGTCGGAACGGGGGCCGACGGGCGCTCCGTGCTGGCCTCGCCGTGCCTGCGCCACGTGCGGCTCAGCAGCAACCCGCTGCGCTCCATCCCGTCCGCGCTGGACACGACGAACAGCCTGGAGCTCGTGATGGACACCATCCCGGCGCTCACCGAGGCGTGGGACGCGCTCGTGCAGCGGTGCATGCCGGACAACCCGCCGGCGCTCGTCGTGTGGGACGACTACTTCCCCGAGCGCATCCGCGACTGCGCGTACCCCATCTGGGTCGCGAGCAGCAACCTCGCGCTGTACCGCGTGCACACACTGACGACCTGCGCCGTGCAGCACGCGGTGCTCTTCCAGTGCAACGACACGCGCTTCCCCTGCGGCTTCTTCCCGAGCAAGGACCTCACGACGTACTTCATCAAGCTCGCCGCGCGCGTGAGCATGGCGATCCAGCAGACGGGTAGCAACGGCAGCAACGGGGCCGCGTCGCCGACGCGCAGCATGGGCAGCCGCGGCTCCGGCACGAGCCTCGGCGACCCCGCCGAGCGCGCGCGGCACGGGGTCGCGAAGGCTCTGCGCACGCTGCCGTCTGTCGTGAGCCGCTCCGCGCGGAACCAGATCCAATCCTACTTCTTCATCAGCGACAACCTGGAGGACAGCGAGGGCGGCTACAAGAAGTTGTGCGACTTCATCCGCGAGGTGCTGCAGGCGCGCGAGTCCATCATCTTCTTCATGACCCCGGGCAGCGAGGGCAAGGACGCGCGGGACATCGCCACGGGGGCGCTCGCCGAGATCTGGAACGAGCAGACGCACGGCACGGTCGACCAGGTGCAGGATAAGCTGGAGCGCGTGATGGAAGCGGCCAAGTGTTTATATGCGTAGCCACCGGGGCTCCACTGGCAGAGGTATCGGACCTGTGTTCACTCCTCCGCTATAGTTTTGCCTTCTTCTTCTTTTCGATTCTGTTTCATTGTGTAGATGTGAAAGGAAAGGAGAAAAGAAACCAATGGTGAGTGCGAGCAAAAAAAAAAATGAAAAATGAACGATCCAACAGCAATACTAACAAGTACAGGAAACGTGTTGTGACAATACATTTTACTTCTGTACAGATTGTATTCTTTTACCTGGAGATGAGCAGTCAAAGAAAGAAATTATATATATATATATATATATAATGCGTGTGCTTTTGTTTGAAACACAATTGTTTCTTTAGCTTTTGTGCCTCTTTTTTTTTCTTTATTTGCGCACACTGTTTTTTTTTTTTTGAACTATATCTTGATTGCATGATTCACGTAGTTCATTTCTGTTTGCTTTGCAGTGTTTTTGATCGTATTTTTCTACTTATCTCTTTTATTCGTGTAGATGTACAATTTGTGTCTGTTTCTTTTTCTTTTTGTTATTTTTGTTTTGTTGAGTGTACTTTTTACAGGTGTTCTCTTTCTCTTTTCCTAGTTGTACATTTTACCTTTCTGATATATATTTATATGTATGTATGTATGTGTATGTATTTGCAATGGAAAGGAACAACGAAGCAAATGCATGTCGTTTTATGTGCTACAATTGTATTAATATATAAGAGTACTATGGAGCTCTTATTATTGCACGTAGTATACCAGTATTATGTATAATTTCTGTTTCTTGTGTTTTTGTTTACCGGCTCTCTTTCTTTTGTTTGATTTTTCAATAATTCAGGTCACTCAAGCATATATTACACACAAGGAAAAAGATGTTTGGATACATTTGATGAAGAGTACTCTTCAGTTGAATTGTAGATGTTTTGATACGCATATGTGCATTCACGCTTCTTACCATACATCTCTGCATCCTTCCCTCCTCTTCTTGTCACACTAATTCAATATTTTGTCTTACTACACTCAAAGAGTTTCTTTTTCAATTTCTCTATTTTTTTCTTTTTTTTATTTGTTGTTCTTGCAAAGCGTGAGAAGAGCAAAGAAAAAGAGAAAAAAGTGTTTTGTCTTTCCAACACACTTTGAAGTAGCAGAAATACCCGGCTTCTAAGCCCCTCTTTTTTGTTTTCCTGTAAACTATCAAACCACTGTACTCTATTCACTTGATTCCATTTTTTTTTTGTATATACTTTTTTTTTTTTCACCTTCCTGTTGTTTGTTTGGTGGCGCTGTACTTCCCACCCAACGCCCCATTTTCTTTCCCATCGTTGTAGTTGTGTCTTTTCTTTTTCTCTGTGTGTGTGAGTGTGTGTTCGCTCAGCACGTATGGAAGGCACTTTCAACACCCCCCTGCGAGGGCAGCGCCCGCCGATGACGCTCGGCAGCGCGTCGCCGATGCCGTCCTTCAGCTCTCCCCTCCAGCAGCAGCAGAGTCTGCTCCACACGCCGGTCAGCGCGCCGCCGGGGGACCGCTTCATTGGGTCGCGCGCGTCGCAGGACAACACCTTCTCGCACTACCTCCTAACGTCGAAGGAGAACCAGACGCCCATGGCCCGCCTCTACGGCGCCAGCCCCTCGCGAGAGGGCTCCATGGCGTCCTCCGCCGCTGCGTCCCCGCCGCGGGCGAGTGAGCCGGCGCCGGAGCGCAGCGCGTCGCGCGCGGCGAGCAGCTCGCGCGCGGGGAGCCCCGCGGGCGTCGGCGGCGTGGGCGGCGTCTTCGCGAAGCTGCGGCTGGACGGCAGCGCGTCGCACACCCACGCGGCGGCGTCGCCGCCGGCGGGGGCGGCCGCGGACACGGAGCCCTACTCCAGCAAGCTCGCGCGCGCGCTCTTCCGGGACACCCCCCAGACGTCCGTCCTGGGGCTGCACAGCACCCTCGCGGCGGAGCCGCAGCCGCAGGAGGAGTCGCGCTACGCGAGCTCGCTCGGCGTCGTCTTCGAGTGCAACCGCATGCGCAACTTCCGCAGCAAGAACTTCCGCGTGATCCCGCAGACCCCGGAGCGCATCCTCGACGCGGCGGACATGATCGACGACTTCTACCTGAACCTCGTGGACTGGTCCTCCAGCGACATGCTGTGCGTCGCGCTGCAAAAGGCGGTGTACCTCTGGGAGGCGTCGACCTCCACCATCACGCAGCTGCCGACGCCGCGGGGCGCGGAGGGCCCCGGCGGCATCGTGTGCGGCGTGAACTGGGCGCCGGACGGGCGCCACCTCGCGATCGGCATGAACGACGGCGCGGTCAACGTGTGGGACGTCGAGACGCAGACGGTGGTGCGCTCGTGGCACGACCACCACGGCCGCGTCGGCAGCCTGCACTGGACCGGCGGCGGCGGCATGCTCGCGAGCGGCGGCAAGGACACGCACATACGCCTGCAGGACATGCGGGACCGGCCGGTCGCCGGCGTGCTGCGCGGCCACGAGCAGGAGGTCTGCGGGCTGCGCTGGAGCCCCACCGGGCAGACCCTCGCGAGCGGCGGCAACGACAACCAGCTGCTGCTGTGGGACCGCCGGCTGCTCACGAACGTGAGCTCCGCGTCGCGGCCGCTGCTGTACCTCAACCAGCACACCGCCGCCGTGAAGGCCATCGCGTGGAACCCCGTGCAGCCCTCGCTGCTCGCCAGCGGCGGCGGCACGGACGACAAGACGCTGCGCTTCTGGAACACGGCCACCGGCGACTGCGTCAACCACGTCGACACGCAGAGCCAGGTCTGCGGCCTGCTCTGGAGCCGCAGCGGCACGGAGCTCGTCAGCTCGCACGGCTTCTCACTGAACCAACTGACCATCTGGAAGTACCCCTCGCTGCGGCGCGTCGCGGACCTCACCGGGCACACCTCGCGCGTGCTGCACCTCTGCCTCTCCGCCGACGGCGAGGTCGTCGTGTCGGCCGCCGGCGACGAGACGATCCGCTTCTGGCGCTGCTTCCCGCCGGCGCCACGCGAGGCGTCGCCCTTCAGCCCGCTCGCGGCCACCAGCACCAACACCGCCACTTACGCGTACGGCGCCAGCAGCCCGGACCGCAGCTACGCGCACTACTACGGGGGCGGCGGCGGGTCCTCGGCCAAGAAGAAGCAGCGCGCGACGTCCAACCCGGCCCTTCACTGCGACTTTATGCAAGATGATTACATCCTGCGTTAGACTTTTTTTTTTGTCTTCCTCTTTGGTTGAGGTTGTTTTCTGCTGTCGTAGTTGTCTTTTAGGTGTGTTGTGTTTATTCCCGGAGCACTGGTGATGCGGAGCGGTGCATTGAAAAAAAAAACACAATTAGTCTGATAATAAACACAGAACATTAGTGGACACTGCTGTACATTTATAAACACACGGCCATGCACAGATACACCAAAAGACAGACAAGCAAGCAACCAAACCAAACAGAGAAGAGAAGCAGTATCTCCTCCGTGCATACACAACGTTTGGAATTATATACAAATGAAGAGAAACAAACAATAATACTTTATACTAGATGCATTTTTTTTTTACTCACGCTTTCTGTTTACAGCTCTCCAACCAGGCGCACGCAGACACGTATGGTATTACTCTGTCAAGGCTTCTTTTCTTATCACCACTGTTTATTCAGCTCCCCAAAAAAGAGCGAAATAAAAGAAAAAAGAATGACGTAGATTTTGACAGCCGTTGTACCCTCTTGTACTCTTATCTCACTATTCGAAAAAAAAAAGATGAAGAATGAAATCGGAGGAATGTCCTTCTCATTGTGCAGAGCGGCAATTGTTTTTCTTTATTAAGTAATGTTCATACATGTTTTTTTTTTCGGATCCCTCTCTGCCCCTTTCACGAACACTCTATCATTCTTGACACACATACACATAAGAAGAACGAGAACGAAAAAAGAGAAACAGATTCTCCCATTTTTTTTTCCTTTTGTATTCTAAAACGTTAAACTAACACGTACACTATCGTAGCTTCCATGAGTCTCCGCAAGCGTGTGGCCGACGCAAAGGCCAATCTTCAGACAGCGACCACGGAGCGCGTGTCAGAGGCGCTGCTCCGCATCCAGGAGGACATGAGCAAGCTGCCCAAGACGACCAGCACCATCGAGCGCGACGTCGTGATGAATCCCTACGAAGTGCGCGTGACGGTCCATCCGCAGACGGGCATCTGGCAGCACGGCACGTTTGTCTTCGCGCTGCGCTTCTCGGAGAGCTTTCCGCATGAGGGGCCCAAGGTGGATTACCGCGGCCCGAACCGCATTTTCCACCCCAACATTGAGGGCGAGGCGCGGCGCGTGGGCGACACTCAGCAGTGGGGCGTCTGCCTCGGCCTCCAGCTGCGCTGGGAGCCCAAGTACACGATTGGCCAGCTCATCCTGTGCATCGAGATGCTCTTTCTGGAGCCCAACGCGGACGACTCGCTCCCCGGCATTGCGAAGACGGCAGCGGAGCTCATGCGCCGCGATCCGAAGCGCTTCGAGCTGATCGCGCAGGCGTGGATGGCGCAGAACTACATCACGCCGTGATAGCGAACGTATTAACAACGAGAGATGGGGGTATGTTAAGGGTATAAATACAGATATTTCCTTCTTTTTTTTTATTTGTTTGTTTGTGGACCATATTCGATACCTTTAAGTGTACCTTCTCTCATAAAAACAGGAATCGCAAGGCGAAAACAGAAGTCAAAAAAAGGTGACGTGTTGAACATGCGAATCCATCATTTCCCTGTGGTATCAAGTTTTTCTTTCTCTTTTCTGTACCATCCGCTTCTCTCTTTTCCTGTCTTTTCTATCTATCAACGTATTTCTTTTTTTTTCTCTCTCTTCTGTCGTGATTATCAAAAGAGAGAGAGACAGAACAAAGAGTTGGTTCGCTACCCTTTTGCCTGTGCGGGCGCCTTCACTCCATCACATGTCACATGGGGACCGGGCCGAGGCGGACCCCCGCGAGGCGCACCGCCGCGCACTGCACGAGGCGGACGTGAGCGCCCCCACGACGGAGCTGGTGCAGCAGCGCCCGACGGAGGACACCGGTGCCGGCGGCGAGTACATCTCACAGCCGGGCGTCTTCGCGTTCTTCGCCTTCATGCAGCGCGGGCTGCAGGCGGAGCGGCGGCGGCCGGACAGCATCGACATGGCGGTGCTCAACGCCACCATGCAGCACCGGCCGCCGTGCTGGCTCGAGAGCAAGGACGTCGCGATCGATGGCACGCCGCTGACGACGGCGGACTACCGCGCGCAGGGCGGCCAGCACTTCAGCGTGCGCTACGAGCGCGAGCTGACGATCGGCGAGGCCGTCGCGGAGGTGAAGCGGCAGAAGCGTTTCGAGGAGCAGCACGACGTGCTGAGCGTCTTCGAGGGCGTGCGCCGCTTCCTGGGCTTCGCGCCGCCGCTGGACGAGGGGCACGCGCGCCGCACGGCGGAGGAGCGCTTCCGACTGCAGGAGGCAGCGCGCCGGTGGCGGGACGGGCAGGACGAGGGCGCGCCGCCGCCGGAGGAGGAGGGGGAGCGGGACGGTGGCCACGGCGTCATGCGCACGCGGGAGGTCGAGTGCAAGGACCTGAGCGAAACGTGGAAGGGCATGCTGCGCTCACTGGAGGCGGGGCAGCCCTTCGCGCGCACGGCGCAGGCGTACCGCCCGCGCATTGACTTCTACGGCATCGACCCCTTCCTCGACTCGGCGCCGTCGCTCGTGTGGTTCAGCACCAAGTGCGGCATCGCGGTCGGCCTCGTGCAGGGCACCATCAAGACACTGCAGGCGGTCAGCGTCGATGTGCAGTTCCTGAAGGCCTCCGGCGTCGGCGTGCTGTCTATCCTGAACACGTCCGTCATCGCGAGCGTCATCAAGTGGGGTGGCAACACGGCGCTGCTCTCCATCGCCTTCTGCTGCGGCGACCGCCTCGCCGCGGCGGTGAAGCGGCGGACGCTGCCGCCGCACGACGCGGCGCTGCGCTCGACGAGCAACTACGTGGCCGGCCTCTCGTGCGCCGGGGCGACGGTGGGGATCATGCCGTGGTGGCTGCTGCGGGACGGCGCGCTCGCGGTACGCATGGCCGCCTCCGGCGCCATCGTCGGCGGCGCCCTCGGCATCGTGGTGGGCCTCACCTTCAGCCGGCTGGTCGCGACGAACCTGGACCGGCTGGACGCTAGCAGCCGGCATCTGCGGCGCTACGAGGCACTCATGCTGCGCGAGCGCGCCTGGGCGAAGCAGGTGTTGGAGAACGAGAAGAAGGGGGCGCGGGTGTGGTGGTAAGGAGCGGCGGCGGCAGTGTGCCACCCGTGCGAGCGGGCCACATCGTTGGACGGCGGCGCTTGAGCTTTGCAGGAGTCCTTGTATATTTGGCACTCTATCTTCACTTGTGATTAACCCTAAACGGAAGCGAAAAACTGAATACCGAAGATGCGGCGGCGGACACAAGAAACCCATATTCTGTGAAGGGCGGCCGACAAGCAGCGAAAGGGCTTCCGTCGTCTCTTTTGGGGGAGGTTTATCCGTCTCTTGTGGTACTACCGTGCGTGCCTTCTCCTTCCCTTCTTCTCTGCATAGTGGTCGTTTATCCATCTACATTTATCTATCGTCCGAGTGGTGCGATGCCGCCTCCGACGGCGAGCAGCGGCGCGAAGGCGGCCGACGCCCTCAAGCGCCACTGCCACCACATGATCAACACGCTCGGCCCGGCCGCGCCGCCGGAGGCCTTTCTGTTCCGCGCGAACGCCTACTACGCGCTGGGCCGGCCGTACCTCGCCCTCGCGGACTACAACACCGCGGCGCTCGTGCTGCACCTCTCCGGCAGCCACCAGGTGCGCTGCCACCGCGCGATCGAGCGGTTCCCCGCGCGGCAGGTCGCCACGTACCCCGGCACGGACTCCCACCTGCACATCTTCGTGCGGCCGCGCCTCGGGCCCGCCGTCGCGCTCGTGGCGGCGGTGGACGCGGCGTGCGGCCGCGGCCTCGTCGCCGAGGCGGACCTGCCCGCCGGCGCGACCGTGCTGCGGCAGGACGTGCCGTGGCTGCAGTACGCGACGCTGGACGAGAGCTGCGCCTGCTGCGGCGCCGCGCTGCCGGAGCGCGCCTTCGCGTGCGTCAACCCGGAGTGCCACGAGGAGTACTGCAGCCGCGACTGCCGCACGGCGGCCATGGCGCTGTACCACGCGGCCGTGTGCACGAACAGCGCCTTCCAGGGCATCGAGCTCGACCTGTACACGCAGATGCGCACGGCGGCGCACGAGGGCGCCGCGCGGGCGCAGCGCCGGCTCGCGCAGGAGCTGCTCATGGTGCGGCTCATGGCCGTCGCGGTGCAGGCGCAGGTCGTGCCCTCCGCCATGCCGCAGCTCCGCTTCCTCAGCGGCCGCATCGCCTACGCGCCGGCCGAGCTGAGCGGCGCGACGCTGCACCTCTACGAGCGCCTCGCGCAGGCGCTGCGGGTGCACACGATGGTGTCCTACGAGGAGATGCTCGGCATCCTTGCGCGGGTGCGCACGAACGCCACCTTCACCGACGAGACCATCGCGCTGCGGCTGTCGCGCACGATGGTGAACCACAGCTGCGCGCCGAACGCGGCCGAGGACGCCGCGAGCGGCGAGCTGCGCACGACGCGGCCGGTGAAGGCGGGGGAGCAGCTGACGGTGGACTACTTCCCGGCGGTGGAGAGCGGCCTCCCCGCGGCGGAGCGGGCGCGCGTGCTGGACCGGGAGTACGACTTCCACTGCCACTGTGCGCAGTGCCACGCCGCGCCGGCGGCCGCAGCGGCGTGTGGGGCGAAGACGGAATAGACTCGAGCGTCCCTCGCGCAGATGCGGTGCCTTTTGCGAGACGTGATCACATGGTATGATAAGTATTGTGTATTACTCGTATAATACATCCGCTTTGCGTCGCCCTTACTCGAGTACGGCTCTCGCTTCGTCTTGCTATTACATTAGAGGATCTCTCTCTCTGTGTGTCCCTCCTTTACACCGATGCTCCCTCGCTCTCGCTCTCTTAAAGCCTTTTGATACGGTCAATTCATAATTAAAGAATAGGGAAAGGAAAATAGTAGCGAAACAGAGTTAGTAAACACGCATAACGCATGGACGCCGTGCCCCCGTGCCCTGAGGCCTCCAGCTTCTACCTCATGCTGGCTGTGTTTGTATTCGTCTTCATTGCCTCCCACATCCACGACAACTACTCCTGGGTGGACCGCACCTGGTCGATCGTGCCCGTCGTGTACGCGTGGATGCAGGCCTCCCACACGCTCGCCGCCGCCACCGCGCCGGTGCCGCTGCTGAACACGGTCACCGTCTTCTGCGTCCTCGTGACCGCGTGGGGCCTGCGCCTCACGTACAACTTCCACCGCCGCGGCGGCTACTGCCGCGGCGGGGAGGACTATCGGTGGAACCACGTGCGCACGTGGCCCGTTCTCTCCACGCACCCCGCCGTCTGGGTCCTCTTCAACCTGCTCGTCATCTCCCTCTTCCAGACGTGGCTGCTGTGGGCCATCACGCTGCCCGTGTCGAGCCTGCCGGCCACCGCGCTCACCGGCCGGGACGCCGTCCTCGCGCTGGTGCTGGCCGCGCTGCTGCTGCTCGAGATGGCCTGCGACAACGAGCAGCAGCACTTCCAGCGCGCGAAGCGCGGCCCGCGCGCGGCCGAGGACCCGACGCTGCGCTACGGCTTCTGTGTGACCGGGCTCTTCGGCTACAGCCGGCACCTCAACGTGTTCTGCGAGGGCGCCGTGTGGGTGGTGCTCGCGCTCGCGGCCTACCTGCAGCCGGCCGCCGCGCCGCTGCCGTGGCACCGCCTCGCCGGCTGCGTCGTGCTCGAGGTGCTGACGTGGTTTTCGACGGGCCTCATCACGGAGCGGCTGACGCGCGCCAAGTACCCGCTCTACGCGGTGTACCAGCGCACGACGCCGATGCTGCTCCCGGCCCTCACCTCCACGACGGCCCGCACGCTCGCCTTGCTGCAGCTGCGGGAGGGAGGCGCGAGGAGCGGGAAGGCGGCGGAGGCGGCACCGCAGGAGTAACGGCAGCCGCATCCGCATGGACGTCTGGGTGAACTGGATGTTGGTTCATGTATACTTCTAGCATGACCGGAGTAGAAACAACTTTTTTTTTTTAAGTCATCTGTGTTTGTCTTTTTTGTGCATTGCTTGCACATCATTCCTTTTTCTTTTTGATACACTCCCTATACCACTGACTGCGCCTCCTCTTTTCTCTACTCACCATTCAAAGAGTATAGAATTATCACTCATGCTGCGTACCGTGCTGCTGTTGGATGGCAGCGAGGCCATGAACATCAACAACGACTACCTCCCCTCCTACCTGCTGGCGATCCGGCGGCCGCTGCTGGACTTCATCGGCTATTATCTCAACAGCACGCCGCTGGCCTCCCTCGGGGTCGTCGTCATGCGGGATGGCGTGAGCCGCCGGCTGGCGCCGCTGACGACGAACTACACGGAGCTGGAGGCGGTGCTGGAGAAGATGTACTTCCTTTACGGCGGCTCCGGCGCCCTCTCGCTGGTGAACGGGCTGCGCATGGCCCTCTCCGAGCTCGTCGACGTGAAGAAGCTGGCGGCCGCCACCGCCGCCGCCGGCGCGAGCGCGCCGCTCCACGAGAAGGGCAGCGTGCGGCCGCTCGCGCCGCAGACCGCGGCGCAGCGGGCGCAGAAGCGCCACATCGTCCTCTTCTCGGCCGCCGTGACGGTGATCGACCCGGCCGACGTGTTCCGCACGATCCAGACGGTCGCCGCGTGCGACGTGGTCGTCTCCGTTGTCTCCTTCGCGGGCGCCGTCCACGTCTACGAGAGCTGCGCCCTCGCCACCGGCGGCGCGCTGCACTGCCCGCTCTCCTACGACCACTTCCTGCGGCTGCTCCGGCCCCTCGCGCTCGAGGCCGGCCAGGCGCGCCGCCACGCACCCAAGCGCGGCCGCGCGGAAGCGGAGGAGGCGGACGCGCCGGCGCTGCTGCCCATCGGGTTCCCTGTGTACGTGTGCGGCCCGCGGGACGCGCAGCGGCGGTACCTGGCCTGCCCGCAGTGCCACCTGCCGCAGACCGCGATCCCGTCCACCTGCCCCCTCTGTCAGCTGCTGCTGTGCAACGTGGCGTACCTGTACCACACCATCACGGCGCATAACCGCTTCCTGCCGCCCACCGCGGCCACCACGGCCCTGCCCGACCCCACAGTGAGCGAGGCGCGCAGCGGGGAGAGTAAGGAGGGGGCGGCGGGGTGGCGGTGCACCCTCTGCTGTAGCGATCTCCGCCACGGCGGCAGCGCGGCGGGGGCAACCGAGCGCCACACGTGCACCGCGTGCGGCAGCCACCGCTGTGGGCCGTGCCAGCGGTGGGTGGAGGAGAAACTGGGGCTGTGCCCCACGTGCATTGCCCTCAAGTAAGTGTATATTTGCGTATATAGTAGTTATTGAAGCGCGAACAGAAAGAACAACAAAAAAAAAATGATGCTCATGAAGTGTACACAGGCACACACGACACGCTTTCTTCCTCAGAGTGTGTGTCTCTCCTTGTCATGTGCACAGCGCTTTCCTTCTTCCATTACCTTTGTCTACGTTTTCTTTTGCGTTTCTTTGCGTGGGGTCAGTACAACGTTTTAGTTTTTTTTTCTGGTTGTTATTGTTTTTCACTTCTACTGCGCGTTTAGGCGTTGCTTGTTATTCTTACCTATGCTTCGCTTCACGCGGAGTTGGCTAGCCGGCGTAGCCGCGCTGACGCCGTCATGTTGGACGACCGCACCGGCGGGGTGGTACCTGCACCCCCGCAGCGACGTCGCGGAGGGCGAGGAGCTCCGCGTCAGCAAGCTCTTCGAGTTTCTCCAGCACGGCGCGCAATACCTCTTCCTGGGGCAGTCCATGGCGCTCGCGGGCGAGCTGGGCTGTGTGCCGCGCGTCGAGTGGTTCTTCTCGGAGCTCTTCGTCACGCTGCCGCCGGTGCCGCAGGCGGAGATCCTCGCGAACTACATGAACGACCAGGAGCGGTGGCGCTGCGGCGTGCGCAACTCGTCCAAGGGCACGAGCGTCTCGACCGTGCTGTGGAGCCGGGAGCTGGCGCAGCGTGTGGAGGAGCGCGCGGCGAGCGACTTCTGCTGGGTGCTGACGCAGGACCAGGGCAAGACGGAGCGCTTCCTGCAGGAGACCTACGTGCAGTGGCACCACCGCGCGGACTACCTCGTCACCCGCAAGAGCCGTGAGAAGCGCGAGTTCCGGCCGGACCTGACGCTGCAGCAGGTCATCCAGCAGGGGCACGAGCGCAAGCGGCGGATGCAGCGGCGGCGGCAGCGCGACGACGCGCGGCAGGCGAACCTCGCCGCCGGCCGCGAGAGCGAGTGGGACAACTTCACGCACGACGTGCTGCCGCGCGAGCTGCGCGAGGCGCTCGACCGCGAGAGCGACGGCATGGAGGACGTGCGCCTCGCGCGCGCGGGGACGGCCACGGGCGGCTGGTCCAAGAGCTACCGCACGACCTCCAACATGCGGTGAGCTCTTCACACGCTGCGAGCCCCTTTTGGATGCCTCCCCCTTGTCCCGTGTATAATGCTTCTAATGGCTGTCCTTCCGATACTACGGTAACGCATATAGATACCGAGGCGAATGGTTCATGCGCGGTAAACGAGCGATGGGACCAATGTCATGGCGTTCACTGCCCCGCCTCTCTGCCAGCACCTTTCCTCCTCCCTCTTTCCCTCTTTCTGCTTTCTGTTCAACTCCCCTCCTCTGTTAGCCAGAACTAAGTTTCATAACAGACCCTCCATCGGTGCGCAGCTCCTCGCAACCCCCCCCCCCCCCACCCCCCTCCTCTCGCCTGCGCGCTATGTTTGCTCTGACCGCGAGGCTGCTCCGGCCACGCGTGCGGACGCGACAGGTGCACCCCACCGCCTTCGCGGCGCAGCAGGCGGCGCGGGCCGTGGTGCCCACGCGCCCCTCCCGCCCCACGGTCCTGGAGCACGACGGCGACGACGGCGCGCTCACCGCCGCCAGCGCGAGCGCGCCGACGGCTGTGAGCGCGCAGCAGCTGTGGAACGGCTCCCGCGTCGTGCGCCAGAGCCGGGACGTGCGGCGCACGCAGGCGAGCTGCGTCGTCGGCGGCGCCAAGGCGATCGCGCGCCTGTGGCGCCAGTACGGCGTCGCGCCGTCCGTTGTGTACGTGCCCAACACGGCGCCGGTGCCAGCGTGGTGCCTGCAGGCCGACCTCCCGGCGTACGTGGTGCGCTGCTCGCCCGTCGCGGTCCGGCGCCAGCTGCTGAGCGCGGAGCACAGCGACGGCTTCGCGGCGGAGTTCCCGCTCCCCGCCGACGTCGTGCGGCCCGCCGCCGCGCTGCTCGACCACGGCGCGGCGCCGCCGGCCGCCGCGGAGCCGAGCCCGCCGGCCGCGCGCCCCATCGCGTCCATGGTGGTGCTGGTGGGGCTGCGCATCCCGAGCAACGTGGGCCAGCTCGTGCGCGCGGCGGTCGCGTGCGGCTACGACAGCGTGCTCCTCGTGAACAGCGTCGACGCACTGCACGAGAAGGTGCTGCGCGCGAGCGAGGGCACGCTCTTCGACCCGCGCGTACAGGTCTTCGAGCACACCGTGCCGGACGCCTCCTGCGTCGCGCTGCTGAGCGCCGTCGCGGCGCGCCACGGCCTGCTGCC
The DNA here is from genome assembly GCA_000482145.1 of Strigomonas culicis. Classification (NCBI taxonomy): domain Eukaryota; phylum Euglenozoa; class Kinetoplastea; order Trypanosomatida; family Trypanosomatidae; genus Strigomonas; species Strigomonas culicis. Next base: position 39,102 of record AUXH01000092.1, read on the forward strand.
GCTGCTGGCCGTGCCCTCGCAGGAGGCGGAGCCGGCCCTCGACGTGGCGCGGCGCCTCTGCCGCCACAACCGCGGCGCGCCGCAGGCGCCGCTGGGCCCCATGCTGGTGCTGGGCAGCGAGGCGCGCGGGCTGCGGGACCTGCAGGGCGCGTGGACGGTGCCCGTCGTCGCGACGACGCTGCCACTGCCCAACCCGGCGATCGACTCCTTCAACGTGTGCGTCGCGGGGTCCGTGCTGCTGCACCTGCTCCGGCCGGGCGCGGCCGAACATCTGCGCGAGCTCGACCGGCACACAGGCGGCGGCACGCGGGCACTCCCCCGCATCGAGGCACCGGTGCCGCAGGACCTCGGAGGATCAGCGGCGGCGGCAGCAGACCCGCCCTCCCCGTGATCCTCACCATATTCTTTTCGTCAGGGCCACAACAGCCACCCTTGTACACACCAACCAACACAAACATCTTGACGAGCAGCACAGCTTTGTGTGCCGCGATTGCTGCTGTACGTCTGGCCGTGAGACTGTGTGCACTGTGTCTTCTCTCCGCTCCTCTGTTTGTATCCTGCTGACGACTTAGATTTCTCTTCGTGTAGGACTTACGAGCAAATCATAACAACAGCATGAGTCTTCTTTTGTCATTTTTGGATGTCTTTTTTTCTTTGGTTCGTGTATTCGGTGGATGTTATCTTGTTGTTATATATGTTTTCTTTGCGGAAAAGCGCCCACACTATTCTCCTGGTCCACTGAACGGCGGAACCGGGGGTAGCGCGGCTGTTAACGCCTTTTGGAAGCTGCTTGGGTACGCTCCTGCGCTGTGTGCCTACACCTGTAAGGCTGCGAACGACCCCGACCACGGCAGGATGTCACACAGCTGTGAATTAATTGAGAGGCGTGCATACTACACCGTGTGGCGGGACAACGAAACAGAGACACTGTACCTTGCCTTCCGTAAAAGCGATTTGTGTACGTTGCAAGACTTGCGGACCAGACTACAGACGTTCTTTGTGCGTCGCAGGCGGACAGATGGGAGCAGGGCTTGTGGGGAGGGACTACCGAGGTGCGGAAACGCGAGAATCCTATATACGCGAGAAGTGTAGAAAGTGGCTCTCTTCTAGATATAACACACGGATACCTTACTGCAGCAGATGCCGCACGCATGTCCTCCTAACGGGACGACACGAGAGCAGACGCAATGAGGTGACTGGCCTCCGCCCGTCCGCGTGTCACGGCCGTGGGCTCCCTGTCCACCGGCGACAGTAATATTGGGGCTCACACAAGTAAAGGGGGGCGAGGGGAGGGGGGTTCGACAGCGCTGCGCACCGCGTCGTACAGCACGGGGACCTGGGTGTGCGCTTAGCTAGGCTCTTACGCACGTGTGCATATATCCTGTTTTGGTACCACCTCTGCTACGGTGCGTCCTGTCGCGAACTGCCCGAACCTCTCTTGTCTGCGCTACCCTCTCTCTGGTGTCACTGGTTGAATGCATGCGTGCACTCTGCGACGGTCTGTGGGCGCTGCATCATCCGCCCGGCCTTGTCCGACTCCAACTGGACTTTTGGCTCTGCTGTACACTATGTTGGATGAAGTTCAACTTGCGATACGCACCACTTGTAACAGTTTTACGGTACGTCTCATTTGCTATTTGTGTTCTTCCTTCACTGGAGAAGCATTTGTTTGGGAGCGGAATACACCACACACGTCTTCTTGCATCCCCGTGGCTTACAGAGTGGTTTTCCTTTTTCTGTTATTATTGAGCTCTTCTTTATTTATTGGCTTCACTCCTTGCACAGCAATCATTATGACTCTCCTCGTTACAAGCCGTCCACGGCTGAACCGATTTCTTAATTAGTATTATTATTATTTCGCACGAAGGAAAGTGTTTTTTAATTAATCGATTGTTGAAGGAAGAAATGAAAGGTACCGGTCTTCGGTTTATCATGGACAGACGAACATATCGTCTTCCTTTTTTCAATGCTCCTTTTATAGTTTTCTTTTTTCGTCCACTTCTCGCCTTTTGCTCTTTCTATTGCCATTTCAACACTGCGAAAGTGACACATCCCCTACCGAGCTACCACGGTCGGTTGACGATTGGTATAACACCGAGGGCACAAGCCTGTGGAGCGGTGCAGCTGCCCCCTTACATCTCCACACCTCCCTACAGAAGGCATGTATGTACGTCTCTCTCTCTCTCTCTCTCTCTCTCTCTCTCTCTCTCTCTCTCTCTCTATCTCTCTGTTCGCCTCAAGTATAACCTATTGTGCTCACACCCATTTTCATTTCAAATCCCCACAACATAAACTCCAACCGACGCCGCGCACCCAACTCCGCCACAGCACCGTGAGCGAAATAGACACTGCCTTTCAGTTGGATTCCCTCGGTACCGTTAACCCCCGGCCCCTTACCTCTCCTACCCCCCTCCCTCCACCGCATGTTGGCAGAGCACGAGCAGCGCATCCACGCTCATGTGCAGGGACACGCGCATCGCGCAGCTGGAGGGCATGACCAACGCGCCCTGCAGGGAATGCTTCGAGAGGGAGCGGCAGGTCAGCAAGGCGGAGATGGAAGCGTTCCGTGCGCAGGAGCAGCTCAAGGGCGTCACGCTGCAGCTCGCGGCACAGGAGGAGGTGAAGGAGGTGCTGAAGGCGCAGGTCGCCGCGCAAGCCGAAATCATCAAGAACTTCACAGCGCCCAAGGAGCTCGAGTCGCACGTCCAGTCCCGCGTGACCACGAAGGACGCGCACGCCGACGGCGCTCTGGCAGGCGACCAGCGCTGCCAATCATGCGGCAGGGCGCTGGACTGCGCGAGCTGGTTCCGCTGCCACGAGTGCGAGGACTGCAACTTCTGCCGCGCTTGCTTTGAGAGAGAGACAGCGCGGCACGTCAGGGGCACGCACTGCTTCACCGACATGAGCGTCTTCTTCCGGCCTGTGCTGAACCGGCCGGACGCTCATACAACTGCCATCAGCACCTTCGCTTGTGCCATGTGCGATGGTTGCGGTGCACAAAGCTACCCGAACAGCAGTAAGTGGTATCGCTGCAACACGTGTGAGAACTACGACCTCTGCGGTACGTGTTGGGCTAGTAAGCACGCGGAACACCAAGAAGGGAAGCACACCTTCACGGACATGTCCACCGTGCTGCGCAACACGTGCGGCTTCCCCATTATCGAGAACCAGGGAGAGTGGTACGGCAGCGAGCCGTATGAGACGTGTACATGCAATGGCTGTGGGTCCATCGTTCGTAATCATCGCTTCTACCATTGCAATGAATGCCCTCGACCTGGGTACGACCTGTGCGTGGAATGCATGATCACAAAGGATCTGTGGCGCACGCACAGCGGCCCGGACGGTGCCGCGCACACCTTTACGAATGCCATGCCCATACACATGCGTGGGATGCTTGGTGTTTTGGCCCTTGGTCACCTTCTTAGCCAAATGCAAAGTTAACTATTCTTCTTTTTTTTGTTTTTATTTTTATCTTGACCATTATTAGCACTCACGTGACCATTACTTTACATGAAACCAACAACTTATCGGATAGTCCTCAGCACACTGCCACGGCGTGTCTCCACCGCCCTCATTTGTGACCGCTTGCACTTCCCTAATTCTCCATCTCTCTTTCTCTCTCTCTCTC